>CM030865.1:10112612-10407612 GCA_018105865.1 Metaphire vulgaris | reverse complement strand
TGTGATGTGAAGGTTACAAATTTCAGGTTCACTTCTAGAATAGTGAAGTTTTTATCATAATTTAGGCCTACAACACGTACTATAGGCCTACAACAGTCCCAGACGTCATTGTTTCATTACGTGTAGCTTTTGACGCGAAATTCACGATTATCGCAATAGGCCTATACATGCTTCAATTTTTGATTAATAATTTGGAGTATTGTCGACTTACAGTACCTGCTAACGGCATCAGTTTCGCGGCCTACTATAAGGCTGGCACCGTAGCTAAAATTGTGGAAACTTGCACATTTTACTATTCACGCCACGCCAAACAGTACATTCAGCAATCACAGCCATCAACTTGATTTCGGACGAGTACTCAATACGAATGTCAGCAGAATGAAGATATTTTGCCCTAATCACACGATCAGCAGTGACACGTCGGGAAACCATCCCTCCCAAACTGATACACTGAAACCTACGCCAATCCTGAACTAGGAAATGTAGCTATTGTGTGGGTGACAAGTAGTAGACACAACGGGAAACTTCTGCTCAAACCCTGAGATAGTAGAGGGTGCCAGCCCTTATCAGCGCGGCCCTTTGAGTCATGCTAGATGCTACGCGTTAACGACGAGACTCTTAACGGATCACGGCTTGAACTTGCTCGACTGGAGAAGCCAGTCTGGCGCGAAAAGTTATAACCAACCAGATGCAGTCTTGCAGAACCTAGTATACCAGGTCTTCCCCCCCCCCCATCACCAAAAAAATCTCATCGGATTTACACGATTTGCACAAGTGGTCCTGGACGGTCCGACCGGTGCAATTGCACCGGTTTGCACCAATGTAGCTACGCCACTGTATTTGACCAATGGGAAACGTCCAATACTGTATTGGCCAACTTTGGGCTGTAGCACAATGAATGTACTGCAGAGAATTATTAGAATCGCCTTCATGGCACGAATAGGTAGTAGGTAGGTAGGTAGGTAGGTAGGTAGGTAGGTAGGTAGGTAGAGAGAGAGAGAGAGAGGGAGAGAGGGAGAGAGAGACAGACAGAGACAGACAGACAGACAGGGAGAGACAGCGAGAGACGGAGAGAGAGAGAGAGAATGAGAGAATGAGAGAAAGAGAGGTGATACATTGGTTTTCATAATTGTTTATGAAGACTCACTCTTGGTTCCCACTTCTCCTTTGTCGACCCCAACCTCTTCGAACTCCACTTTGTAACATAGACCTATCTTCCATAGCATTTTGCAAAATTTCCACTTCTCCAAGTTCATATACGAGTTCTAATTGCCTCACGGTTAAGCGGAATTTCTCAAATGTATATTTAATGTTCTAATCTTTAAAATGTGTCATCCTGACGATAACATACATAACTGATTTGATGGCGCCTGAATCAACGCAGTGTTAAAAGTGCATTCCGGAAACAAAACTTTAATGACTTAAATCCTGTTTGGCATCTATCAACAGTTGTTTGTGTCCAAAAGCCCGTCTGACCAAAGTGCTTTATGAACTTGTGACCAATTGTCCTATGACTAAAACCAGGTTACCGATCCAACAATAGCATGGCTAAGCTAATTGGCAAACACTCGTTTGATGGATGAGTAGGCGCTTACGTTTCCTAGTTTTTGCTTTTCCATGCAATATATGTTCATTCCATTTAATCGCCATTAATTCTATCACGCGCTAGTTAACGAGTTAATTTGACAGCCCTTGTATATATATATATATATATATATATATATATATATATATATATATATAATGCCCTCAGTACTTCAATCCCGAGAGAATGTATATATATATGTATATAAATATATATATATATATATAATTTATATATATATATGTGTGTGTGTGTTTATTATGTTTTTATTTTCATTTGATTAATGCATAATATATTATATCTGCATCAGCATTTTGCACTTCGCTATTCAATGGCTATCAAACAATGACCTAGCGGTTAAGCGGAATTTCTCAAATGTATGTTGTAATTTTGCGCTCTTAAAAAGGTGTATTTATTTTGAAAACGCAAATCACTTATTCAAAGTCTATATTAATGGAATCCTTCATTTGCATGTTATCTCGCTCTCACCTACAGTCGGAGATCTGAATGAGATGCTTTTGAGGAATCATCTGAATCCCATGCTTCCAGATAAACATCTGATTCAGATTTCCGTCTTTAAATGCGACTATACCAATTAAATTAGGTAAATTATCTGATTTAATTGGCATAAACCTAAGTTTGATCTGACACAGTTCACCATTTGTATAAATTCATAGAAATTTATATCGAAGATATATCGAGGTAACATTTCACATTCCAAGTAATCTCGTTCAGCACTCGCCAGATGGCGTAATGTTGTTTTATATTATGAATGTTTAAAAACAGGCCACTAAATAAATTTACTTCCAAATAAATCATTGAAAATTTCCAAGACTTATATAATTTTACAAATTCCACTGTTCATATTGATTTCAATAATTTCTTGCAAGATGTACTGCAACGATATAAAATATTGGAGACTTTGGCCTGTATTTATGAAATGCCCTGGCAAGCAGAGAAGTTGTCATCCTTACATTTCCATCTCTTCAAAAAAAGCCCCCCGTCGTCACACTTGGAGGGATTTCTATATCCCCATGCAACACATAAAAATTGGGGGGGGGGAATTTTTAACTTTGGGGAAATTCCCCCAGAGAAGGCCTAGAATAAACACTGGGAGATCTCAACCAGATGCACTTGTAGAAGCATCTAATTCAGATCTCCCTTTTGATACGCTGATGTATGTTAAATTATCTGATTTATTTGCCACAAGCCTCAGTTTGAATTGATGGAGTTCACTATTTATATAAATTCAAAGAAATTTATATGGAATATATATGGTGCAACTATTTCATTTCACTCGCATAACTAATTGTGTCCAGCATTCACGAGATGGCGCACTAATGAACTGATGGCGTTCTCAACTGAAACTACCCGCCTTAAAGGGCCATCTTTAGAATTTTGGGCGCCCTAGGCAGATTTTCATTTTCGGAAATTTTCCCCCCTTCACATTACATACGGAAAAAGTCTGACGAACTAAAAAAGCTTGTCGGCTCCCCGAAATAACCTGATAAGCAAAAAAACGTGTTATTCGCTCATAAAAAATTTTCATCCCCGTTTTATTTCGCCCCTACAAAATTTTTCGCCCCTAGGCAGTGCCTAAACTGCCTAATGGTTAAGGTGGCACTGCCCGCCTTGCTGTGCACAATAACATCGCTAGAAAAACTGTTGGCAGATCGAAAAAGCAGACAAAACAGAATGGAAATATCGACACTGAAATCATCAAGCAAAGCATTATGTTCACTGCCATTAATGCTTTTGCTGCATCGTTAAAGTCTGTCGATATTTTAAATCTGCCGCCATCTTTGCAAAGTTTTTTAGGCATTATGTGCTTTTATTTTCATTTGATTAATGCATAACTGTATCTGCCTCAACATTTTGCACTTCGCTATTCAGCCATATCCTTGTACTAACCTTGCGGTTAAGCGGAATTTCCTAAATGTATATTGTAATTTTGCGCTCTTAAAAGGTGTGTGATTTTGAAAACGCAAATCACTTATTCAAAGTCTCGAATTCCTATGTTATTATTATTATTATTATTATTATTATTATTATTATTATTATTATTATTATTATTATTATTATTATTATTAATTGATAAAAGAAATATACATTAAAACTGCTGAAGAACAAATAGGCTATATAGAGAGGAACAAGAAAAAGCCATGGATAACACAAATAGTACTCCAACTGAGTGATGAAAGGAAAAACCTAAAAGCGAAGAAAGAAAAAGGGGATAAAGTAGCCAAAAAGGAATACAATAGGATAACAAAAGAAATAAAAAGGAAATGTAAAGAGTGCAAAGAAAACTGGATACTTGGAAAATGCGCAGAAATAGAACGGTCAAACATACTCAACGACTCAAGGAAATTGTACCAGACGATCAAAGAATTGTGTGGACAAATCCAATTGAAGACAACCACAATAACAGACAAGAATGGTAAAGTATTAGAAAACAAAAAAGACATAATGACAAGATGGAAAGACTATTTTGAAGAATTATACAACACAGCAGAAAATAACAATGAAGACACCAACATAAGGAAGGAGAACAGAGAAGAGAATGATGAAGAAGAAATAGCAAACTTTACAGAAGAAGAAATAAAAGAAGCCATAAAAAGATTGAAAGTTAGAAAATCTCCAGGAACAGATATGATAACAACAGAAATGCTACAAGCAGGAGAGGAAATTACAGTGAATATATTCCACAACCTATGCAATAAAATATTCGAAGAAGAAAAATCACCAGAGGAATGGGGAAAAGCCATAATAGTACCAATACATAAAAAAGGGGATAAAACAAACTGCAATAATTATAGAGCAATAAGCTTACTCAGTATACCAGGGAAAATATATACAAATGTGCTACAACAAAGACTCAAACACTACTCAGAAGAAATATTGACAGAGGAACAAGCAGGCTTCAGAATGGGAAGGAGTACAATTGATCAAATACATACGATCAGAAGGATAGTAGAAAAATATTGCAAAACAAATAAGAAAATATACCACAATTTCATTGACTTCAAACAAGCATTTGACAGCATACAGCATGAAGATCTATGGCAAGCACTGAAGCACTATGGTATTCCAGAGAAGCTAGTGAATCTCATAAAAAACTTATACAGTAAAACAATGAGCAGAGTGAAAATTAATGAGGAACTAACAGAATGGTTTGAGATAACAATTGGAACGAGACAAGGATGTGGCTTATCTCCACTGCTATTCAATATAATACTAGATGTGGTAATGCAAAAAGCAATACAAAACACAAAAAGAAGAAGATGCTGGAGTAAAAGTATATGGACAAACAATAAATAACTTAAGGTTTGCAGATGACATAGATGTGATAACAACAAAAAGCAGATCACCTACAAATATTAACCAATGAAATAAGCAAGGCCGGAGAAGAAGTGGGGCTAAAAATAAATATACAGAAAACTAAAGCAATGGTCACGGGAACAAGAAGGGAAAGTTAATCTAAAACTAAAGGAGGAAGTAATTGAACAAGTACCAAAATTCGTATACCTAGGATCAGTACTGACAGAAGATGGCCTAAGTGAAGAAGACATAATAAGGAGAATTGGACTAGCAAGTGCAGCATTTGGAAAACTTCAGAAGATATGGAAAGACAAACAAATATAACTGAAAACAAAACTAAAGCTATATAATACACTGATCAAACCAATACTATTATATGGATCAGAATGCTGGACCATAAAGAAGAAAGACGAAAGAAGATTAATGACTGCAGAAATGAACTGGTTAAGAGGAATAGCAGGAGTCAGCAGAAGACAAAGAATAAGAAATGAAACGATCCGAGAAAAGACAGAGCAAAAAGAAACGATACTCGAATCAATACAGAAACGAAGACTGAAATTGTTTGGTCATGTTGAAAGAATAAAGGAAGAAAGACTACCAAAGAAAGCACTATACAACTATGTTGAAGGGAAAGAGAGAAAAGGAAGGCCAAGAAAAACATGGATAGAAAACTTAAAAGAGGATGCAGAAGAAATGCAAATGAACTTCATCCAATTGACGAGGGCAGCAAGAGACAGACAGAAGTGGAAGGAACTCATTCAGACCCATCGTCCAACCCAATAGGGAACGACGGAAGGAAAGAAAGAAAGAAGAAGAAGAAGAATTGATATTAATCCTGTTGAATGTCTCTCACACATTGTACATAGGCCTATTCCATGTGATAATGACAGATCGAAAAAAGCAGAAACAGACTGAAAATATCCTAACACAGAAATGATGCAGCAAAGCATTATTTTCAGTGCCATTAATGCTTTTGCTTATTCTCCCATTTTCCTTATTCTCCCTTTTGGTTTTTCAGAGCAACATTTCCAATGCAAATTGGAGCGATATTTGACCAATGGGAAACGTCCAATACTGCATAGACGGATGATAGACCCACTTTGGGCTTTAACACAATGAATGTACTGCAGAGAATTATTAGAATGGCCCCCATGGCACGAATATATCTAGAGAGAGAGAGAGAGAGAGAGAGAGAGAGAGAGAGAGAGAGAGAGACAGACAGACAGACAGACAGACAGACAGACAGACAGAGACAGAGACAGAGGCCATTCTCAATTGTATATTTAATGTTCTAATCTTTAAAAAGGTGTCATCAGTGGCGTAGCGTGACTTTTGGGGGTCCGGGGGCATCTTTGCCATGGGGGCCCCAGAGTTTCGAGCTGACGAGCCAAAAAAAGTTATCACCTCCTTTTTATCCTGACGAGCAAAAAAAAACGGTCGTCAGCACATCATTTCTAGGGTTAGGGTTAAGTTAGGGTTAACCCTAACCTAACCCTAGCTTAGACCCCTCTTCGGGCCCCCCCGCCCGGGGCCCGGGGGGCTGTCAACAAAGTGCCCCCCGCCCCCCCCCCCCACGTTACGCCACTGGGTGTCATCCTGACGATAACATACATAACTGATTTGATGGCGCCTGAATCAACGCAGTGTTAAAAGTGCATTCCGGAAACAAAACTTTAATGACTTAAATCCTGTTTGGCATCTATCAACAGTTGTTTGTGTC
Source organism: Metaphire vulgaris (assembly GCA_018105865.1). NCBI lineage: Eukaryota > Metazoa > Annelida > Clitellata > Crassiclitellata > Megascolecidae > Metaphire > Metaphire vulgaris. The sequence continues at coordinate 10,400,989 of CM030865.1, read as the reverse complement.
CAAAAGCCCGTCTGACCAAAGTGCTTTATGAACTTGTGACCAATTGTCCTATGACTAAAACCAGGTTACCGATCCAACAATAGCATGGCTGAGCTAATTGATAGACACTCGTTTGATGGATGAGTAGGCGTTTGCGTTTCCTAGTTTTTGAGGTTGTCTATCAAAGTGTCCTATGCTCTTCCATGCAAAAAATGTTCACTCCATTTAATTGCCATTAATTCTTTAACGCGTTAGTTAACGAGTTAATTTGACAGCCCTGATATTATTATTATTATTATTATTATTATTATTATTATTATTATTATTATTATTATTAGCTAGACGATTTCTATAGCGCAATAAGCATGGCATAAGTGGCCAAAGTCAAGAGCGCTTTACAAAACTACGAATATCCGATGGTGAATAAGTAAGTCTTAAGATTACGTAGAAAAATTCCAAAAGATTCAGAGTTTGTGACAGTCCGGTAGTGAATTCCACAGTTATTATTTATTAGCTAATATTCTGCGTGTGCGTGTGTGTGTGTGTGTTTATCATGTTTTTATGTTCATTTGATTAGAGCTGAAATATATCCGCTTCAGCATTTTGCACTTCGCTATTCAGTATTCAACTCTCAGTTCAGGAACCTAGATATTAAGCGGAATTTCACAAATGCATAACCCAATTTTTCATGCTTAAAAAGGTGTGCTAATTTTAAATACGCAAATCACTTATTCAGAGTCTCTATACTAATGGGCTCTTTAATTTGCATCTTATCTCTCTCGCATCTGCTGTCTGAGATCTGAATCAGATGCATCTGTGGAAGCATCTGAATCAGATGCATTAACATAAGCATATGATTCAGATCTCCGATTCGATCCGCTTATACGAATTAAATCAGATAAATGATCTGATTTAATTGACATGAGACTAAATTTGAACCGACACAGTTCACAAATTCAAAGAAATTTATATCGAAAATATATCGAGAATCGATTTCACATGCCAACTAATTTTGCTCCGCATTCGCCAGATGGCGTACTTATGTTTTGTATATGAATGGGGATATTTATGCACTATGATTAGGCCTATAAATAAATTTACTTCCAAATAAATCATTGAAAATTTCCAAGAGCTCATATTTCACAAATTCCAGTGTCTATATTGATTTTTCTTGCAAGATGAACTGTTATTATATAAAATATTTGCGGCTTTGGCCTGAATTTCTTAAATTTGACCTTGTGGTCCAAAATCCTGGATCCGGATTTAATTTCAAAAAGTCAAAGTCCTTCTCGAGCCTCACGGGCTCATAGGGCGGCGCTGATATCCGCCTCTATAGCCCTCAGCCAGGCGTGCAATGCCACGGATACGAGGGCTAGTGTATCGCGTAGCTTACCTGTTTGACTTATCGCAGAGATTTTTACCACTGCTCCTCATTTTAACACTACGAAAAAGGCTGAGTGGAGCTTTAGGGCTCCTGCGGCACTCGAACCCGCGACCTCCTGCTCCATCACCCAACGTTGTTACCACTCTGGTAAGTTCTTGCCATTTGATTTAATCTCCGTTAATTCTTTAACGCTGTAATCAACGCGTTAATTTGACAGCCCTAATATACTCCCACGCACACACACGCACCCACACACACACACACACACACAAACACGCCTATATATGTGTGTATTCATTGTGTTTTTTAAATTTTTAATTGATTAATGCGGAAATGTATCCGCCTCAGCATGTTGCACTTCTCTATCCAAAACGGGACCTCGTAATTAAGAGATTAAGAGGAATTTCTGACATGTATATGGTACTTTTGCGTTCTTAAAAAGGTGTGTCCATTTCGAAAGCGCAAGTCACCTATTCAAAGCCTCTGTATTAATGGAATCCTACATTTGCACGTTGTCTCGCTCCACCTGCAGTCGAAGATCTCAATCAGATGCACTTGCAGAAGCATTATGATAGTGGCGCTATAGAAGTTGATTGATTGATTGATTTCCCCAGTGATGGGCACTAACTAATTTTTTAAAGTTAAACTTTAACTAAACTTTTTAGGAAATCAAGCAGTTTAACTTTTTAAGTAACTAACTTTTCACTGTAGTAGTTTAACTTTAACTGATAACTAATTAAAAGCAGTTTAACTTATGACTTTAACTTTTTAACTTTGACATGAGCTACTGAGCTAGTAAAACTAGGCTACAAGCTGCAACGAACATGATTTACGATTATAATTTCATATAGCACAATTTTAACAATAAATATAATAATAATAATAATAATGGTAATAATAATAATAATTCATAATTGTAACAGGTAATTATGCAGTTGACATGAAAAAGTAGAGCCTACGCGTGACTTAGCCTGTGCTGAAAGTGGCATAGAATCTCAATAACTCCAGTTTAACTATTTGCCAGTTAACTAAAAAAATCAGTTTAACTAATGCCTTAACTAAACTTTTACCCAACCAGTTTAACTTTTGATGCAACTAAAAAAAAGTAGTTTAACTAAAAGTTAACTAATTTTTAGTTAACTTTTGCCCATCACTGGATTTCCCATATGATACGCTGATGTAAATTAAATCAGATAAATTCATTTATCTGATTTATTTGGCATAAGTTTCAGCTGATACAGTTCACTATTTATATAAATTCAAAGAAATTTATATCGAAGATGTATTGAGGAAATATTTCATTCCACACGCACAACTAATTTTGTTCATCATTCGCCAGATGGCGTAGCGATGAACTGAAGATGTACTCAACTGAAACTACCCGCCTTGCTGTACACAATAACATTACTAGAAAAACTGTTGACAGTTTATCACACATTGCATATGGCAGATCGAAACAAGCAGAAAAACAGAATAGAAATATAGTCACTGAAATGATCCTGCAAAGCATTGTGTTCATTGCCATTAATGCTTTTGCTGTATCGTTAAAACCTGTCGATATTTTCAATCTGCTGCCATCTTTGCAAAGTTTTTAGGCATTATGCGCTTTTATTTTCATTTGATTAATGCATAACTGTATCTGCCTCAACATTTTGCACTTCGCACTTCGCTATTCAGCCATATCCTTGTGCTAACCTTGCGGTTAAGCGGAATTTCTCAAAAGTATATTGTAATTTTGCAGTCTTAAAAAGGTGTGCTTATTTCGAAAACGCAAATCACTCATTCAAAGTCTCTACATTAGTGAGGCCCTATATTATTTATTATTATTACTATTCTTCTTATTATTATTGTTCTTCTTATTCTCATTCTTCTTCTCCTTCTTCTTCTTCTTCTTCTTCTTCTTCTTCTTCTTCTTCTTCTTATTATTATTATTATTATTATTATTATTATTATTATTATTATTATTATTATTATTTAAAATTATTATTTGATAGTGATCCTGTTGAAAGTTTATCGCACATTATAGGCCTACATATTCCGGTGACCGGAAGATTCGGTACCGGAAGATTCGGGACGGAAGATTCGGTACCGTTGGGTGCGCAGGGCCCGCTGGGGCTCATGCCACCTTATTGCCCCCCGTGGGGTGGGCGGATAAGACCGTTCTAACGCGGGGGGAGGGAAATAACGGCGAGCTACGATAGTAATCGCATGGCGGCTGGGAGCGGTCCGGGAGCCGTTGAATCGGGTCAATTTTCCCTTCGGAAACGGCCTAGCTTAAACCCTGCCTTTGCTTTACATGTAAAACGTACTAGCGTAGCATATCTATCTATTTTGGGCATTTTCTAGAATGTTCCGGGAACCACATATTCCATGTGAGAATGACAGATCGAAAACAGCAGAAACAGACTGAAAATATCCTAACACTGAAATGATGCACATTATGTTCATTGCCATTAATGCTTTTGCAGGAAATCATAAAAGGGTGTCGATATTTCCAATCTGTTTCTGCTTTTTTCGATCTGTCACTCATAGTGCGTGTCTCAGTCGAACGAAGTGTAACTCCTTATTTTCCCATTTCGATTTTTCAGGGCAACATTTTCAGTTCTATTCGGAAGCGATATTTGACCAATGAGGAACGTCCAATACTGCATAGACCCACTTTGGGCTGTAACACAACGAATGTACTGCAGAGAATTGGGGGTCGTTCATAAATGACGTCACGCACTTAGGGGGAGAGTTCAAACATCTGCCACGATGTGTGACGACGCGTTGTGACGTAATATTTGAGGGGGTCTGACTTTTGTGACGACGTGTGACGAGGGGGAGGCGGGTCAAAAAGCTGTAAAATCGCGTGACGTCATTTATGGACGGCCCCTATAATTAGACATGAAGACTCACTTTTGGTTCCCACTTCTCCCTTGTCGATCCCAGCTCCACCGAACTCCACCTTGTGGTTTCCACCGGCCGGAGCTCTTCCAACGGTGTACTGGAACGGACTCCCTGCATTTCAAAAGAAGGCACACCCCGTATACGATCAGGGATATGTCTAGGATTGTGAATTTGGAGGGGGTGTCGTCCTCAAATTGGTGGGGGGTGTCCGAAACTAATTAGTATGCATTTTGTATGCATACCATTGTCACATTACCAAATTTGGGGGGTGTCGACCTCAAATTTGCGGGGGTGTTGGGAAGGTGTTAGAGGGTGTGGAAATATTCCTGTATACGATACGTAGATATCAATCAATACACGCTGGAAGCAGGGACGTAGCTAGACATGGGCAGGATTTTAGAGGGGATGGGGGGGGGGGCTGAAGCCCAAGATTCACTCTCCTTCCTTCCTTTTGAGCCCGCAATGCCATTTGGACTTGAATTAATTTGGGGGTGGGGCTAGCTTCAGGTTTGAGGGGCTTGAGCCCCCCAAGCCCATTTCTAGCTACGTCCCTGGAGCCCGGAAGTCGTCTCCGTGGCGCAAAAGAAATGGCAGAAAGTCGAAGCCAATTTGCCGCCATCTTTGTAAAGTTCTTCAATGGCTGCAGTGGCGGATTTTACATTTTAAAGCCCCGGTACCAGTGGCGGCTCTAGGAATTGGCAAGTGGGGAGCCGTTGGGGTGGCAACTTCTAATCATGGGGGGGTTCAACCATTTGTTGTTTAATGAATGTAGCATTAAGTATAGGGTCCCAACAGGGTGAGTCACTGGGGGGCAGGCACTCAATAGGGGAAGCACGGGCCCCCTGTCCCCCCCGGTGGAGCCGCCACTGCCCGGCACACATATTTCCGTGGAGTCCCACCGGATTTATATTTCTGAAAATTTCGGAAAATTTGAAAATGGGGCGTGATGACCATTTTTTTTTGTCAACTTTTAAAGCCATGGGTTGGGTTGGGTTGGATTGGGTTTGGATAGGTCATACTTTTTCATATTAATGATGGGTTGGGTTGGGTCAGAAAATATGTCATGTTTTAAGAAAGTGCAATGTATTACAGCGGGTTGGGTTGACTGGGCTGAGTCAGTAAGGATTGGAAATTTGATGGGTCGGGTTGGACTGGGTTCTAAAAAATGGATCCATGGTCATCTCTGATGCAAGCCCCGACTTCCAATCAAACAAGTGACTTTATACCCCGGCTGCATTCGAGACCCAACTTCAATATTTCTCCGTTGTTGGGATCACAATAATATTTTATAAATGGTGGAAAATCGACTTCACTCTTAGACACCGTAGACTCCTCTATGAAAGCAGTAACGCCCCCTTCGGTCACGACTTTCTAGCGCTGTAGGCCCTCATGAAGGCCAACATCGAACTGGTAAGGAAAGCCAGAAACAGAGAATAGTGGAAATCAATGGTCGCCGACGTAGCAATCATGAAGAAAAAGAAAAAGAAGAAGAAGAAGAAGAATAAGAATAAGAACCAGAACAGGAACAAGAATAAGAAGAAGAAGAAGAAGAAGAAGAAGAAGAAGAAGAACAAGAACAAGAACAAGAACAAGAACAAGAACAAGAGAAAGAAGGTCTACATGACACCACCGTTTATTCCTCGAGCTAGAATCTGGCAGTACAGCCTCCCCAGCGGCGTACCCAGGGACGTGCATAGCACCGCTCCCTAGGTACGCCACTGACCTCCCCTCCACCTTCATCACCTGAGATGTGGATTCCCTTGTATTTGAGGCTGATGGTGTGAATTCCCTCTTCTGGAGGCGTGAACTTGACTTCGTAGGAGTGACCAGGCAGGTCTCGAATTTCGCAGGCGTCCGATGTTCCACCAGGGGTCGTCATGGTCGCTTCCATGTCCAAGGGATCGGTTCCTGCGTTCGCAAAGAGGTCAGAGTTCAACTATGCCTGATTACCTACCTGAGATTACGCGTTCATCGGAATAAGCTTACTACGAAATCCTATAATCGGTCAGGAGGAGGAGAAGAAGGAGGGAAAACGAGCGTTCTGGTATTTATACAGTCCGTGGTTCAAGAACATTAATCAATGAACGATTGGCAATAATCATATTTCACTTGGTGTTCTAAAAATAAAAGGTTTAAAAGAAATTGCAATGATCGACATCATTATCGTAGTCACCATCAATACCATCAATACCACCACCACCACCACCACCACCATCATCATCATCATCATCATCATGATCATCATCATCACAGCATCATCATCATCATCATCATCATCATCATCATCATCATCATCATCATCATCATCATCATCTCTTCTTCTTCGTCGTCTTCGTAATCCCACCAGCATGACCAGCACTACCATCACCCCATAATTCTCAAAACCCTCCTCATCATTCTCATCACCATCATCATCATCGTCGTCATTGTCATCATCATCGTCGTCGTCATCACCCTCATAGTCATGATGACATCATGGTGATGATGATCATCTTCATCATCACCATCGTCATCATCATCGTCGTCATCATCGTCGTCGTCGTCGTCATGATGCTGAGAGCGTGAGTGTTGCCGCTGTCGTGCATGACGCGGCGGTGACCTTTCTCACCCGGAATCTTCATCTGGAGACTGCACTTCTGGTTCGGTTTGACGAGTTCCGCCGGTTGAAGGTTCTTGACGACCGTCTCTCTGCTCCGTCCAGATGGTTCTCCTCCGACGCTTACCATGAAGGGACTTCCTGCGTCGAAATCAATACAGAACCCAAAGATATAAACAATCATTCAATCTACGTCTGTAGTTTCACCTAACTATTATTATTATTATTATTATTATTATTATTATTATTATTATTATTATTATTATTATTATTATTATTATTATTTTATATTAATTTTATTATTATTATTATCTATGACGATTTATATAGCGCTGTAACTTAGTTAAAAACCAAAATCAAAAGCGCTTTGACAGAGCTGACATATCAATGAAGGTCCGAAGGTGGCGATGTTAGAAATCCGCTCAGACGATAGAAGGATCTCGCTAACGTAACTTTTCACGGGTTTTTCTGTTATCTAGAGAGTGGCGGACCCAGGGTGTGGCACCTGGGGACAGATGCCCTGTGTGTAGTACTCTTGAAGGGGACGCCACAAAATCTTTGTGATCCTGCTATCTGCTTGGCGTAGAAAGAGAAGAAGAAACTGAGAAAACTAACTCTGAGTGAGCACGTGATCATAGACCAGTTCGCATCAGGAAGAGCAGGAAAAGTTCATATGTAGTTTAAATCTTGTGCAAATGTCGTGATTTGTTATAACAAATTTGTTAACCTGATAATGAGTGCCAAATAATAATGACTGATAATGATGATGATAATAATAATGATAATGATGATAATAGCCTGATTATGAATGCCAAAACTGTGGGATGATCTACCCTGCTCACTTGCGCGATGAAACCGTGTGACGAGAAATGTTCTTGAACAGATTAAAGACATTAAGAAAACGGCCGAGGCGCACTAGACAATTAATGTGCCTTATAAATTGACTTTATGAATGAATGAATGAATGAATGACTGAATGACTGAATGCAATACCGTATGTAGATCTTAAAACATACATTACTGTAGGCTACACAACGGAATGGCGCTATAGAAGTTACTGAATGGATTGAATGCAGCGTCTGACCGTGCTTCCGTACACAGGGAAGGGGCGCCATAGAAGTTGGTGATTGGATCGGATAAGGCGATGATACCCGTGATGTGATCATCTCCGAATTTGATGTTGAGGAGATATATTCCGGGTTCGTGTGGCTTGTACTGGAGAGTGAACTCCGTGGTCGAAGTGGTCTTCATCTCCAAGTCCGATCTGTGGGCTCCTTCGATCGACACCCCCATCGCTCCAAACCCTTCGGAAAAACATAAGATCGCAATTACAGAAAACGATAGCACAGCATTCTATTTCTATGTAGAAGATGTGCGAAAAGTGCTGCGGTTGATGATGATGATGATGATGACATCAGCAGCTAAGATGATAATGTTGATGATGATGATGATGAGGAGGATGAGGATGATGATGATTATGATGATGATGATGATGATGATTATGATGATGGTGATGATGACACCAGCAGCTATGATGATGATAATGATGATGATGATGACACCAGCAGCTATGATGATGATGTTGATGATGATGATGAGGAGGAGGATGAGGATGATGATGATGATGATGATGATGATGATGATGATGATGATGATGATGATGATGATGACACCTGCATCTCCGATGTTGATGTGAACTTCGTTCCATTTGTTGGCCGTCGCGTCCTTGATCGACCCGTTGACCTTGACCTTGGTCGCGTGACACAGTTCCGATTCTCCGACGTTGATGGCGAAAGGACTTCCGGAGATGGAGCGGCCATCTTGGGTCACCTCGACGCTGTACGAACCTTTCTTCTTCGGTTGAAACGAAGCGATCGCTGTTAACGATTTCAAAAAAACCATTTCACTGTCAAACAAATAATCGAATCTAAGAGGCGTCTCCTGCAGTCAGTGGTTCTCACACAGGTCAGTCCCTACTGAACCACTTTAAACCTTGTTATATTATATTATATTATTATATCCAGGCCTGTTAGGAGGGAGAAGATCCCCCTCCAAAAAAGCCACACAATTCCCCCCCCCCGAAAATCCCAGCAAAAATGTTTGCATTGAACTGTGTCTTTTCCCCTCCAACAAAGTCAATCCCCCCCCCAAAGCCTGGAGTCTGGATAACACAAAAACATTGCCTACATAAGACACTTCGCACTTAATCAGCCTTAGTACCTACTACCCTCCTGTCTCACTTTTCAATCAGATCGGTTTCCGACTAGACCTCCTTACTAGTGGCGTAGCCAGGGTTCAAGAATTGGGGGGCACCGACATGCAGAGGTTTGACAATAGGGAAGCAAAGTCACGCAAGGAAAATTAAGTAATCGAGGAGTTCTTAGCTCATTAACCCTTTATAATCGGCGAACCCAGTTAACCCCTTAACCGTGTATTTAACTGTAACTCGATGTAAAATGGACGGATATATCCGGGATCCCCAGTTAAGGGGTTAAGAAGTTAACGCACCATAAATCGACCCTGCCCTTAGAAAAATTTCTCGACGCTTTTTGGGTGGCAGATCCCACTGCTGATCCCAGACAGAATAGAGGAGCCCCTTTGCTTCCACATGGTCAAGCAAATGTTTCTGATGTTTTGGCACTTTTTGTGCAATAGTGCGGAAAAGCCATCGCTAAAAGTGCCTTCTCTAATAATAATAATAATAATAATAATAATAATAATAATAATAATAATAATAATAATAATAATAATAGTAATAATAATAATAATAACTTTTTCTTTCTTGGACCTACCCTCTGCCTTACTCAGGCTTCGGAACCTCTCTCTCTCTCTCTCTCTCTCTCTCTCTCTCTCTCTCTCTCTCTCTCTCTCTCTCTCTCTCTCTCTCTGTCTCTTTCTGTCTCTGGATCGTCTATCTCTCTGTCTCTGTCTGTATTCTCTCTGTCTCTGTCTCTGTCTGTCTCGACTGAAAACACTGAAAAACACGTCTATTTTTGATTGTGATCGCTCTGTGCAGGAACCAGGAACTCGGGGTCTGTCCTGTGGATTTGCAGCCACAGACTACCGCGGACATTGTTATCTTACTACGATTTCTCACTGTGGGGCAACCAGCTACTGATTATATATGCATTATGCAACACTGGTAGCCACGGGGGGGGGGGGGGAGTCCGACATCCTATTTGGGCCGAGAACGGTCGTGAAATTTGTTGAAAACCGATGAGTAGTTGGGGGGGGGGCGGGGGGTTACTAGTCTTATCGGACATAGAAGAAACTCACAAGTATTTAAAGCGCATGAGACGAGGACCTTTTTTGCTCGTCAAGACTTTTGGATCGAAAATGTCGATGTGCAACTATTTTGGAATCCTGGTTACGCCACTGTTAAATTACAATGGCGCTAATGAAGCTTTGCGATTGATTGATTACGGTTGCCTGATTGATTTTATTGTAAGTTTTCTATCCAAATCTGAATATCAAGCCGTCCGTATTTCATTGTTTCGGTTAATTACTATTACACTGCAGTGTCATCCTCTCCCATCCTCAAATTTTGTGCTCGTGCCAGTCGACCCTCGAGCAGAGGCGGTACCGCAGGGGGCCCGTGCCCCTATTGAATGACTGCCCCCACAGTTACCTCCAAACTTTAGACTGTGCACGCATTCTGTATTTGCTGATTTATGAAAATAGTTGGCCCTTTGCTTAGAAGTTGCCACTCCCCACTTGCCAAATCCTGGAGCCGCCACTGTCCTCTAGCAATCTAAATGCCTGTGGCGCCGCGGCTTTAATATCATCGTCGGTTTCGAACCTAGCTTTCCGTCTGGTGTCTTCTTCAGGAGGCACGGCTCCGGGGTGCCACCCGGGGCCTTGAGAATCCCGACCATGTTGGTCAGGTCGATGTTGTTGCCCCCGAGGGTATAGGAACTGGTCGCTGGGACGGACAGCTGAGACCTCTTTCGACCCTCCCCTGCCCACGAAAAAACAAAACACACCCTATGTCTATCATCATCGTCGTCGTCGTCGTCACCATCATAATAATAATCATCATAATCATCATAATCATCAATATCATCATCATCATCATATCATCATCATCATCATCATCATCATCATCATCATCATCATCATCAACAACAACATCATCATCAACAACAACAATCAATCATCATCATCAACAACAACATCACATCATCATCATCATCATCAACAACAACAACATCATCGGCAGTAGTATCAGCAGCAGCATCGTCATCTTCATCATCATCGTCGTCGTCATCATCATCATCATCATCCTCATCGTCGTCGTCGTTCATCATCATCATCATCATCATCATCGTCGTCGTCGTCGTCGTCATCATCATCATGACTCATCAGTTTTTAACTTGAATCAAGGTATTTTTGGCGCCCATGACAGGGGTCAGAAAATTAAATTGACAGGTCAACAAATCTTCCGATCCTAGATGTAAATCTTTCGAAACAAGATTAAAACTGCAAATGCAAAAGAAGCGACGAAGAAAATAATAAGCATGGAAAAGATCTTGAGAACCGCAGAATTTTTGACGCCCCCTTATCTATGACCGCTCGGGTAGGCTATCTGCCCTGCCTGTCACGTCCTGGGTTAGGCACTGTCCCAAGGGGAATGGGGTGCGACGAGAGTCGGCGATTTACCTGATATCTTGGCCGAGAAGGGCGACCCATGTATTTTCTTTCCCTTGAACTTGATGTGAATGTCATACTCTCCAGCGGAGACCGGAACATAGACGATCCTCTGAAGTCCTCCTTTGTCCTCCTTCTTTACGATGTCCGCCTTTCCGCTGCCTTCGATCTTTATGTCGATGTCCTCTGAAAGAGAAGAAGAGGATTTGATCAGAGATGGCTATGGGTTGGGTTGGGTTGGGTTCAGGGTTTAATCGAGGCCGTTTCCGGGGGAAAATTGCCTTTTCCTCCCTGAAATTTCAAATTCCCCCCACCCCTCGGAAATTTTGGGATACTACATCAACTAACAGCAGCCCCTAGCTGAATTCGCCCCCGGCTTTTTCAGTTTCCCCCGGTTTTGTCAGTTCCCCCCGGATTCCAGGAGTCTAATCCTTCCCATCATAATTAAGCACGTAATGTTGCACTGTTTCATTGCTGGGCCACCTATCGAATGCCGAGCAAACCCTGCTACGTTACTCTAAAGCATATTCAATATAAATTTAGTAAGGCAGTTAAAATATACTGAATTGAATCAGTCAAATTTAAGCAGGGTTTGGTTAATTCAAGCCGTGCTAACAGGATGCAATTTTAGCATCTTATTCAATAAGACACCTTTAAATCAGTGATTTACGTTGTCATCACGCTCACACCTTTTTAAGAAGGCAATATTATAATATATCTGTGAAAAATTCGTTTAAATGCAAGGTATTGAACTTTCGCCTCTATCGTTGGAGTAGCAAAGGGCAAAATGATATATGGCAGATGTATTTCTGCAATTAATTATTAATGAACCAATAGAAAATGTAAACATGTATCTGTAGAAAAAGTACGATAAAGCTGGAAAATAGAATGAATAAAAAAGTAACTGAGTAGGCAAAATTATAGAAAACCAGAAAGGAAACAGCAAATGTCGAGATCTAAGTAACAGAACGTTGATCCAGCAATGGGAAAATATCTATTGCCACGAAAACATCTCTGCCTCATCATAAGTTTGTTAGTTTCATTTTTTCATTTCGATTATTGTTGTTTTCGTTCTAACATTTTCACGACTTCAAAGCAGTAAACGTATTCAAAGTGCAGCGTAGTGCAGCTATGCAACATAGCAGGCAAAAATATAATGGAGAAGTCTCAATTTCAATTGCTCATCAAACCTAATCTTTCCCTGTTGCAGTGTCTAACTCAAGGATGGACCACCCGCGGAACAGTGTTTAATCTAGGCCGTTTCCGGGGGGGGGAGAATTGCCCTTTTCCCCCGGAAATTTCAAATCTCCCCCGGAAATCTTGGCATACTACATCAACTAACAGCAGCCCCTAGCTGACTTCCCCGGTTTTTTCAGTTTTCCCCGGCTTTTTCAGTTTCCCCCCGGAGTCCAGGAGTCTAGATTAAACACTGCCGCGGAAGCGCGCCATTTCCTTTCCGCCAAAATGTTTTGACCCACCCCACGGGCACGGGCCACGGGCCACGGATCAAATTAAAATAACACCAGAAAACTGGAACACAAGCAGTAATTTTGTTGCAGAAATTGATATATCAACTGACTGAGCTATCCGTGACAACTGGGCAACGAATAATTTTTGTGTAAAGCAATTAATTGCAACATCTATCAAAGTTAATTCTGTAGCCGCGAAAGGACGTGGAGGGCCGCCATCCTATTTGGACAAGGAACAATTGTGGGGTTTAAATCAGTGGCTGGCGTTTTCGTCTTGACCACACCTTTTTTAGAATTCAATCTTAGAATATACATTTTCGAAATTACGCTTAACGCCGTTAACTGTGGACACAGGACACCGAGAGGAAGATTTAAGAGCGAAATGTTATGGCGATATATTTCGGCACTAATCAGATGAAAATATACAAACGTAATGATAAGCAAAGGGACTTGCATTGTATGCATTCATGTACGCATGCATGCATCAAATAAATATTTGTAATTTATATGTACATGTAAATCGTAAATAAATAAATAAATAAAAATATTATATATATATATATATATATATATATATATATATATATATACACACACACACATGTACAAGAGGTAAAAAAGCTGGACAAAGAACAAAGTGAAAATCCATGGTCGCTGAAGCGGAATAATGAAACTTCCATGGTCGGTACCAGACACCCGCAAATTCGGTGACCAGAGGCGCCTAAAGGTAACACATCTTGTAGCTATACTCAATTTGGCAACACTACTGTTTAAAACTTCCACATCCTCCGTTTAAAGACTCAAATTGCCTCGCTACAGTTTCTATTATTATTATTATTATTATTATTATTATTATTATTATTATTATTATTATTATTAAATTGACAATTTCTTGTGAGGCATATTACCAAAATGTCAGGATCAAGGGCATATTACAGAGTCCAATAAAAATAAATAAAAACAGCTGGCATCAAAAAAGCATAAAATGAATGGAAAACAATCTAAGGCAGAAGAGAATAAGATTTTCTAAACAAATAAGTCTTAAGATTTTTCTTGAAGGATGTCAGAGAACAGGATGATTTCACATTATTATCGGTAGATCGCTCCATGTCTTTGGCCTTGACACTGCAAATGACCTGGAACCGAGTTATGTTTTACAGTGAGGTATCTCCATAAGACTTTGAGCATCGGACCGCAGGGACAGTTGCAACTTGCGTGATGTTGTCGCTACGAAATACTCATGAAGAAACTCTGGAGCAATCCGGTTTATGGACTTGAAGGCAAGGAGAGAACGTTTGTAATCAATTCTCTCTCGAACTTTGAGCCAGTGAAGCCGGTGAGTTAATGGGGTGATTTGGTCACTAAGTGGACTCTAAATGGACGCCATCCATAAGATGGTATGACACTCAACATGAATTCATTTGCTGCGCCATCTATCTAATGCTAAGATACCATTTTGAGCGAATGTAAAACATTTTCGTTTTAAATTTCCATAAATATATAACAAATACTGAACTGAATCAGTTGACGCAGACTATGATTTAGTAAATTCAAGTACTAGTCACAGAATATATAATTTTAACAGTTTTCAAAATATTTTGGACACTATATATAATCAGTGATTTTCCTATTCATCGTGGCCACACCTTTTTTACCAGGAAAAGTTAGAACATACATTTGACACAATCATCTTTCAACGCAGTTAGTAGTTGATACTCTGGAAGAACAAAGCGCAAAATGTAATGGCAGACAAACGCAGACTTCTTAGCGGCTTAGGCCTAATTTAAACGAGTTCCTTGCGAAAGACCTTGGGAGTAGGCAATAGAGATGTGCGGGTACAGCAAGATGCCTACCCTACCCAGTGTTTAATCTAGGCCGTTTCCGGGGGAAAATTGCCCTTTTTCCCTCCCGGAAATTTAAAATTCCCCCCGGAAATTTTGGAATACTACATGGACTAACAGCGGCCCCTTGCAGAATTCCCCCCGGCTTTGTCAGTTCCCCCCGGCTTTTTCAGTTCCCCCCCCCCCGGAGTCCAGGAGTCTAGATTAAACACTGACCCTACCCGTACCCGTGCAAAATCTTCTTTACCCTACCCGGGTACAAAGACCCGTACCCGTACCCCTATACCCGTATCCATTCCTAGAGACTATAGAGAGGCAACAACATTAACCCCTTAACTGGGGATCTCGGATATATATCCGTCCATTTTACATTGAGTTACAGTTAAATAACCAGTTAAGGGGTTAATGTATTAATGAAAGCGGAGTACATTTTTTAAACATGTCATATGTTGACAAGACTTTTTTTAAAGAGGCACATGTTTAGATTAGGACAGATCTAGGACTTAGGAATCAGAGTAATCCACTTGGCAAATACTATAGTAGGCCAGGGTTCTTTCTGGGGTACTGGCAGTGGCGTAGCCAGGATTTTCGGAAGGGGGCTGTGGTTTTGACTTTTGACCGTAATCAACTTTCGAAAAATCTTGACAAGTAAAAAAGGTCATCATATATATTTACCCTATGTCTTTTCTTATAAAATTGTTCCTTTCAGATGCTGACAAGCATAAAAAGGTCGTCACACCTATGGCGCTTAAACAATTTTGGTCAGCAGCCCCAAGGGGATTTTGACCCTCAAAGCCGCGTCCAAAAATTAAAAATGCACGAAAACACATTTTAAAAAATTTCGTCGGCGCCCATGGGGTGGGTTTAACCCCCAAAATCCTCCCTAGGCTACGCCACTGGGTACTGGACTACTGATTGGTAACACTGTGTAATACAGCTAGTCAGCTAGCCTAAGCCTACGTGAATGTCTGACATGGAATAGAAGACTCGACTGGCCTGTTTATAAAATATTTAGTAGATATAGTTTAGATGTGAGCAGGCATTGGAACTGAAGTTAAACAACAAAAACGATTTACCAAAGGAACATTATCACTGGAACGCCATTACAATGACTTTACGTTTGGTTATGTTTACTTCTTTACTGATGACGTCAGATGATGTCATTTGTATTTCCTTTAAGCTTTCAGTAAGTAAAATGCATGCAGTGGCTTATATAACAGTCTGACAAACTGAACGCAATATACGAGTTACACTAATACACTTTCCTTAATAACATTTTTTCTATTACTGCATTGATAATTTGCTATACTATAGTGAGAAATGAAAATATCATGTTTTACGGGTAAAAACGGGTGTATCCGTACCCGTAGCGCTATACCCGTACCCAAACCGTACCCGTAAAATGAGTACCCTACCATGCCCCTACCCGCGGGTACGGGTACGGGTAGGGTGGGGTGTCGTTTCGCGCCTGCGTCACGCAACAACAAATCGACAAAGGCGTGGTGATCATTGAAATTCTAATAATTAGACAGAGAATAATTATGATGGATGTCTTTACTTGCTGCTCCGGCGACGAAAAACTCGCACTCCTTGCCACTATTCCCGCAGCTGAGTCCGGCTCCGTAGGCGGTGACGTAGGATCCCTTGTCCGCCGAATCGACGACCACGTGAAGCGGAGTTCCTACACAGAAGAAAATGGTTAAACAAGATCATAGACAGCAGTAGTCTATATATATATATATATATATATATATATATATATATATATATATATATATATATATATATATATATACGTATGAACGAGGAGGATTGCTCGATTTGGTTATCGGTCCTAACGATGGCGATTTACATGATGTTGACGCCTGCGAAGTCGGGCTTTCTGACCACAAGCTCGTTCATTGGGTGATAACTGCTGCTCGACCAAGTCTTGAGTATAAGACGATAACTCGGAGGCGCTGGTCAACCTTCGACAAAGACCTGTTTGTGGAGCGACTTAGGATGTCGGAACTTGTCAAGCCGTCGGATTCTGATCATACTGCGTCTGCGTCGACGATGGCCGAATGCTATCATAGGGTGATTACGGAAATACTCGATGATCTTGCTCCGGTGACGGTGAGATCGGTCCGGATTCGACCTCACCGCCCTTATTACGATCACGATTGTCGGCTAGCCCGTCGCAATGCTCGTCGACTTGAGAGGATTTACCGGAAAAAGAAACGGATGAAGTCGGCGACGGAAGCGGAAGCACTTAACGCCTGGCGCTCCTCGCTCAAAGCAAGCAGGCGACTAGTGCGATCCAAAGGACGTGAACACTGGAGGAAAGTCTTTGAGTCAGCCTCACTCGACTCAAAGACGACGTGGCGAAACGTCGATCGGCTCCTCGGTAACGCCGGTCCCAGTTCCGGTCTTCCGTCTCGTTTCACGGCAGAGGACTTTCATCAACATTTAGAGGACAAAATCACGAACATCAGGGAGAGAACTGTTGACGCCGGGCCCGCTGAGTGTGCGTTACACTCTGGGTCCACTCTCGATGAGTTCTCTATGCTATCGATGGAGGATGTCGTGGCGATCGTGCGGTCTGCGCCAAACAAACAGTGTGCTTCGGACCCACTCCCAGTCTGGCTCCTCAAGGAGGTCATAGACTTACTTGCTCCATTCCTTGCGTCGCTGCTCTCTAACTCCCTTAGAACTGGAGAATTTCCCACGAGTTGGAAGCATGCGGTAGTGCTTCCCCGACTTAAGCGCCCTGGCTTAGATCCTATGGAGATGGCTAATTATCGACCAGTATCCAACCTTCCCTTTCTATCGAAAATTCTGGAGAGGGCGGTCAATATTCAACTGGTTCGATACCTGGAGGCTAACGGTCTTATGCCACGGAATCAGTCAGCTTATAGGCGTGGCCATTCTACGGAAACAGCCTTACTGCGCATATATAATGACATTGTAGATGCTATATCAAGCGGTCACTTGTCTCTTCTATGCCTACTTGATCTTTCTTCAGCATTCGATACCGTGGATCATAACGTTATCATACGGCGTCTAGAACTGAGCTATGGGTTACGGGGTACGGCACTTGACTGGTTGCATAACTATCTTACCGATAGAACACAGTCAGTCTGTTGGAATGGACAATTGTCGACCCTGCGCCAGGTCTGTAGTGGTGTGCCTCAGGGGGGTCAGTATTAGGACCCTACTTTTTGTCCTCTATGCTGCGGACATAGGTGACATTGTTCGGTCCTGTGGGCTCGAGGCGCATGCATATGCTGACGATTTGCAAATCTACTCTTTCTGCCTCCCCACAGATACTGAGGACTTCACGTTCGTATCTGCGACTGCATTATGAGGATAAAGAAGTGGACCGATGCCAATCGACTTGCGCTCAATCCTGGCAAGACGGAGTTAATTTGGTTTTCGACCCCCAGGAAAAGGCATTTGATTAATTGCGAACCGTTTCTGATTGACGGAGAGTTCATCCCTCCCTCAACCGATGTGCGCCTACTGGGAGTTAACATCGACTCATCCCTTGCGTTTGACGGTCACATCAGCAATGTCATCCGGTCCTGCTATTATCAACTCCGAAGGATCAGGGAGATTCGCCGCCACCTACCAACCTCGACGGCGACTCTTCTGGTTCGTGCTTCCGTTGTTACCAGAGTAGACTATTGCAATAGTATTCTCTGGGGCCTGCCTAGCTACCAACATTGTCGACTCCAGATGATACTCAATGCCTCCGCCCGAGTCATTTTTGGAGTAAGAAGGGGAGAACACATCTCCCCTTTCCTGAAAGACACTTTACATTGGTTGCGCATTCCAGAGCGAATTGTCTTCAAGAGATGCATGTTAACGTTCCGGGCCTTGCACGATCCGTATTTTCCGGACTACTTGGTAGCCCTGGTTCACCGACTTCCGTCTACTAACAGGCGTCTTCAGCTCAGATCCGGGCGAGATGTTAAGTTGGTCGTTCCTCCTCCTTCACGGACGGCGAAATTTGGAGAAAGATCGTTCATGCAAGGAAATGCTATTCTTTGGAATGCGTTACCTAGTGACGTAACAAGAGAGTCGAACCCGGAATTATTCGCAAAGAAGCTCAAAACTCACCTTTATCAGACGTCGTACGAACTGTAAAGCGCTCCTGACTTTGGCCTTTTCCCATGTTTTTTTGCGCTATATAAATTGACTTGTTAACTAACTAACTAACTAACTAACTACTACTACTACTACTAATAATAATAATAATATTAATATTAATAATATATATGTGTGTATACTTATATACATATGTATATGTATATATATACGTATATATGTACATGTATATATATATATATTTACTTATATACATATATATGTGTGTGCATACTTATATACATATGTATAGTGATATATCAGAAGCCCCTTATTTTTCAACACTATTGCAATTTGCAATCTGTATTGTTCTTCCAAGGTTTTCGTAATATCTGCGTCTTCTATAACTTGAGATAATAATTAATCGGTGGCGTAGCCAGGGTTTCGGAATAGGTGGGAGAGGGTACATCGACTTTTTTTAGCAATCTTAAGACTCACCTATTCACCATAGCGTATATGTAAAGAGCTCCTGTCTTGGGCCATTCTGCCATGCTTATTGAGCTATATAAATTTTCCAGCTACTACTACTACTACTACTACTACTACTACTACTACTACTACTACTACTACTACTACCACCACTACTACTACTACTACTACTACTACTACTACTACTACTAATAATAATAATAATAATAGGAGAAGAAGAAGAAGAAGAAGAAGATGATGATGATGATGATGATGATGATGATGATGATGATGATGATGATGATGATGATGATGATGATGATGATGATGATGATGGTGATGAAACGTCTTCGAGCAATAATTCTTCGCGGCTTCACGTATTCTCATTAATCTTGCTGATGCTTCTCTTAAACTGAACATTACTTACTTACTTGCTTACGTACCCTCACCCAATATTTTTTAACGATTTGGTGCAAATTACGACTGGTTCCGGCCAGAATAGGAGGCTCGCCCCCCGCAGTGGCGTAGCCAAGAAGGAAGATTTGGGGGGTTAACCTGCTTGTTTGCTCGACCCACAATTTTTGATTGCGTATTAATATTCTGTGGGTGGAGGGCGCCAACACCGGGTTTAGGGTAGCAAAAAAAGAAGCAAAGAAAAATATCAATTTAGTTGGACGCGCGCATATAGCGCTATATAACTAACTTAATTAAGCAAAATTATGGGCGCGACCTTTTTTTGCTTGTCAGGATTTTTCGAAGCTGGAAATGGTCATAACCCCCAACTTTCGGGAAATCCTGGCTACGCCACTGCGTGTTTTAGAACTGTTCAGTAAGATTTGTCTCATTCTGTTAATATACTATGTGCTCGTCACCATTTCTGCAATCTGCAATACATTATTCTACAGTTTTATAACTACAGTATGTAAACCAATTTACCATCCTATAGTACTTAGGTTTCTTTTGAAAGCATTTACCCTATTGGCCAAAAGTATCGCCCCACCTAATTCACTGCATCTGTCGAATTCGTACCTGATACCGGTTGTTCGTTATAGGTGAGATTCAGTTCGTGTACTCCGCTTTGGGTTGGTACGTACTGGATGGTGACCGATCCATCCTTGTTTGTCTGGATTTCGGGAGCCGGTATTCCAGGCGCCATCCTTGATTCAGCGTGACTTTAGAAAAATCGAAAAAAACGAGAAGTTAACGTTACAACCTAAACAAACTGTTTTAACTGCATGTTGTTTAGTATTAGTGGCGCAGCCAAGGGGAGTTTGGAGTTAAAAACCCCCTTGGCTGCCCGACCAAACTTTTTATTGTATTATTACACATTATTCATTTCCGAACGCGGTTTTGAGGTTATAATAATGTGATTTTAAGTGGTTTAGGAGGCTAAGTAAGCCTGTGTGAAAACCACCGGTGTTAGGGTTAGGTCAATCTGGTGACAATTTCACTTTTCAACAGGATGGAGCACCTGCTCATCGTTCACGAAAAACAGTTGCCTTTCTCACTGCTCACGCTCCTGACTTCATTGAACCAGACAATTGGCCGCCGAAAAGTTCGGATTTGAATCCCGTATACTAACTACTCAGTCTGAGGAGTGATTCAACAGCTTTTCTACAGGCAGAGAATTCGCGATATTGAACATTTGAAAGACGTTCTGACAGCATGCTAGCCAGAACACTATCAACCAAGCTATTGGACAGTTTCGCGAGCGATTATCATTGGCTATCGCAGCAAACTGAGGACATATTGAACATCACTTTGACTGAAATTTCTTACGCATTAAGAAAATCCTGAAATTTTATAGTTCGTTCAATGTTATATTAAACGCCAGACCTAAATGTGACTAGTCCGGTTTATTTTGCGCCAACCTGTATATAACAGATATAATATTATACGTATACTAAATATATAATGTAAAATATATATTCCAAAAAAATTATGCCATTTATACCCTCCGAATCAAATTTCTGGCTATGTCCCTGCTTTATACAGGCCAGATAGATGGAGGATTTCCCCTCCCCAAACCGCAAAAATCCCCCCAATCACAGCACTGATACAAACAAATGTTTGCATTGGGCTGCGTCTCTTCCCCTCCAGCCAAGTCAATTTGCTCCCCCAAAGGCCTGGAGTCTGGCTAAAAACATTAGTGCTGTTATTCCGCTATCAGCACAGAGAGAGAGAGAAAGAGAGAGAGAGAGAGAGAGAGAGAGAGAGAGAGAGAGAGAGAGAGAGAGATTTCGAGTGCTGTCTGAAAGCATTCGAGTGTTTTGCACGAAGAGTTTGCGTCGCGTCTTCAATCTGGATCGCCCAAAGTTCTAGAAAGTTCCTTCGACGCGCACATTCGGCCGAACAGTCAACAGGACTCAACCGCTTCCATCCTTTACAGATCCAGTAGGCTCACCTGGTCAACAGCGCAACGCACGCTGGTGTCTCTGAACAAAGGTTTGTGGGTCCTGACATGGACAGAGGTCCATTTTTTAAAACCCAACCAAGGCCATCATGTTTCAGACCCAACCCAACCCATGAAAGCAATGGGATATTTGACCCCAACCCACCGTAATACATAAAATTTCTTCAACCAGCTATTGACCGTAGAAAATTAATCAATAAAATAGGTTCTGTGGCCAAACCAACCCACCATAAACATGACAATTTCTGACCCAACCCAATCCAACCCAACCCAGTTCGACCCATTGTAGGTCCAACCCATGTCCATGACTGTAATGGCCCTTGTAAGAGTTCAACACCCATTTATTATTATTATTATTATTATTATTATTATTATTATTATTATTATTATTATTAGTAGTAGTAGTAGTAGTAGTAGTAGTAGTAGTAGTAGTATCAGTGTTTAATCTAGACTCCTGGACTCCGGGAGGAAACTGACAAAGCCGGGGGAGGATTCTGCTAGGGGCCGCTGTTAGTCCATGTAGTATTCCAAAATTTCCGGGGGGAATTTGACATTTCCGGGGAAAAGGGCAATTTCCCCCAGAAAACGGCCTAGATTAAACACTGGTGGTAGCAGTAGTAGTGTAGTAGTAGTAGTAGTAGTAGTAGTAGTGGTAGCAGCAGCAGCAGCAGCAGCAGCAGCAGCAGCAGCAGCAGCAGCAGCAGCAGCAGCAGCAGTGGCAGCAGCAGCAGCAGCAGTGGCAGCAGCAGCAGCAGTGGCAGTGGTGGTTGCAGTTGTGGCAGTGGTGGTGGCAGCAGCAGCAGCAGCAGCAGTGGCAGCAGCAGCAGCAGCAGCAGCAGCAGCAGCAGCAGCAGCAGCAGCAGCAGCAGCAGCAGCAGCAGCAGCAGTAGCAGTAGCAGTAGCAGCAGTAGTAGTAGTAGTAGTAGTAGTAGTAGTAGTAGTAGTAGTAGTAGTAGTAGTAATAGTTAAATCTAAATATGTGAGCACAGAAGGCCAGCGAACAGAACAGGACAGGACAGGTAACGTCAAGAGAAAACATTTCTAGAATAATTCCGTTGAAAACACAGAGACATGTGTTCGCACTTGAAGAGAAACGCCTGGAATTCTATAGCGCCATGAATGTGGGCGACAGATAACTAGACGGAAAGCTCACTCAGAGATGCACTTCGAATAATCGATGAAAACCGAAAATGTACATTATGCGATAAGGAAAATATGTAGAATATTCGTATATTTGCAGCCAGTGGCGTAGCCAGGATTTCCAGAATTAGGGAGGTTATGACCATTCCAAACTTCGAAAAATCCTGACAAGCAAAAAAGTCGTTCTTGATTAAGTTAGTAAGTTATATAGCTATAAGAAAGTGAATAAAACTAGTCTGATATTGTTTCTTTCCTTTGTATTTTTTCTTTCTTGCTACCTTAGGCCTGGTTTTGGCGCCCCAGGACCTACAGAATTATAATGCGCAATAAAAGTTTTGGTCGGGCAACCCGGGGGGGGGGTTAACCCCAAATCCCTCCCCTTGGCTACGCCACTGTTTGTGGCCTATGTTTAAGTGTTCAAAGGGTCAGTGAGTAGCGCTGGTCGGGGCATTTCCCACCCTGGAATTACATATAGAAAATAACTGGAGAATGGAGATCAAGAAGTTGATCAACGTTAACCCTTTACCGTGTATTTAACTGTAATACAATGTAAAATGGACAGATATATTCGGTATTCCAAAGTAAAGGGGTTAAAGAAAGGGAGGAAAATACGTACGGAGATCTACGATTTGAGAACTGCGTGTTGTGTACAACGCGGTTGGTTTAACCCCTTAGCTGGGTATTTAACTGTAACTCAATGTAAAATGGACGGATATATCTGGGGTACCCAGTTAAGGGGTTACATTGTCGAGTCTTATTTAATTATTTTCTTATTCTCCCATTTACTCATTCATTTGTTGTCATACATTTTTTCTTTCTGTCTTTCTCTCTATCTTTCTTGCATTCATGCCTTCTTTTCTCTTTCTTTCTTCCTTTATTCACTCACACTTTTCTTCCTTAAGGGGTCGTCCATAAATGACGTAACGCGATTTTGACACTTTTTTACTCCTCCTCCCCTACGTAACGCAACGAAACAAAAAGTCAGACTCCCTAAAATATGACGTAACAACGGGCCGACGCCCCCCCCCCTACACCCTTTTCGTCTTCCGAAAAGTCTCGACAAGCAAAAAAGGTCATCCTTGTATTTCTCCCTAGCTCTCCAAATACCCTGACAAGCAAAAGAGGTCGTCACTTAAAAATGCTGTGTTGCGTTACGTCACATTTACGGAACCCCCTCCCCTCATCACACTTCGTAACAAATGTCCGTACCCCCTTTCCCCCTAGACGCGTTACGTCATTGGTGGACGACCCCTAGTTGTTGTCAATTATCTCGTCGCATATCATTCTTTTCTTCCTCAATCAATTAGTCATTCATTTTTGCAATACATTCTTTTCATACATTTTTCTTTCTGTGTTTCTTTGTTTCTTTCTTCTTTTCTTTATTTCTTTCTTGCGTTCTGACTTTCTTTTTTCTTTCCCTTCTTCCATCCATTAATACTTCCCTTCATTTATTCATTTGTCCATTCATTCCTTTTCTTCTTTTGTCTTTCTTTCCTTCTCTGTGCATGCTTGTGAGTCCTATTCTGTTCATTGTTTATCGGTCAGTCTTCCGTCTTCTCTCCATCCGGCAGCAACGCCATCCACTGACTCCAGCGCCGAGCCCCTGTTTAAAAGGCCTCCATTCGCGGAGAAGAGGGGGTCGTCTAGTTAGCGATAGAAGAGCACTTTAGTGGAATCGAGGAAAAGGTTCTGGAGCTTAAGTAATTGCTTGATTCGACTGGCGTCAGAACGAATCCATTTGCAGTAATAGGTCTACGACCACCAAAGAAGAGCACGCCCCTGGGATCCTGCATGGAGTATAATACTCAGGATTCGCTAAGTAACGTACCCCTTTCAGGGATAATTTTACAACCCCAAACACCTCCAACACCCCCCAATTTGAGACCGACATCCCCTAACACCTCCAATCTGAGCCAGAGATGATCTTTATTTGCTGGTCAGAATGTTTTGGGGAGGGACAATCTGTTAAGCCGGGGATGACCCTTTTTCTTATTTTTTTCTTGTCAGACTTTTTCAACAGAGACCAACTAACTCCCCGGAATATACCGACACCCTCCAAATTGATAATCCTAGAAATAACCCTGACCCCTTAGCAGCGGATGAAAAGCTTACCTGTGCATGCTCTAGTGCTGCTCTGTTTTGCGTCGTTGGAAAAACGCACCCACCGGATGAGCATGCTATAGCATGATATAGCATAATATATATATCATGATAGCATGATATAGCATAGCACATTACAGCAAGGCAACGTTCAGACCATTAGCACACCACTCAGTGTTTTATCCAGACTCCAGGGTTTTTTTTTTTGGGGGGGGGAGGGGGAGGAATTGACTTGGCTGGAGGGAAAGAGCACACAGTTCAATGCACATTTTTTCAGTGCTGGGATTTGGCGGGGGAGGGATTTTCTCCCCCTCTAACCAGGGATATTTTTACACCCCTTAACACCCCCAACACCCCCCTTAATTTGAGGTCGACACCCCACAAAATTTGGTAATGTGACAATGGTATGCATATACAAAATGCATATTAATTAGCTCCGGACCCCCCCCCCAATTTGAGGTCGACACCCCCAAATTCACAATCCTAGAAATATCCCTGCCCCTAACAGGCCTGGATAAAACACTGGTCCCACTGATATCTGGATTGGCCTGGCTCTTTCCGGTTCGGATTTGGAGTACCATCGATTGGAGCATAAGGGTACTAGAATTTAGAAATGCGCTATAGCAAAGTACACTATTATTAGCCTTACCTAAGTCAATTAATTAACGATGCATGGGAAGGAGGAAGGCAGAAACAAATGAGTTTCCGAGGAGACGCTATCAGGCGTTGTTGATATGATAGGCTGATCTGCGAGTTTGTAGTTCGAGATAAGAAGAAAACAGCGGAACACTTAATGCAGAAATGCACTTTCGAGATAGCGCATAATAACTCACACAATCGGAATGCCTTGTTCCACTGCAGACGCACGTAAACAATTCCAGTGGTATAGAGTGGTGCTGGCTCTTCGAGCGAGTGGCACAAGAAACGGTTGTTTTTGTCCGTGGAATTATCCGCAGGAAATAATCGACTACCAGAAGAATAGAGCTTCTCGTCGACCACTTCCTCTGCCCTCTTCATCCTGTCTGTCTGTCTGCCTGTCTGTCTGTCTGTCTGTCTGTCTGTCTGTCTGTGTGCGCCTGGAGAGTGTAGGATGATTTGCGGGAAACCGTGGATAACGTCTTTCGACAACAACCACGCCAGACCAGACCTTAGTTAGTGACAGACAGACAGGCAGACAGACAGACAGACAGGTAGGCAGACAGACAGACAAACAGACAGGCAGGCAGGCAGGCATACAGACAGACAGACATATAGACAGGCAGACAGATAGACAGACAGTCAGGCAGACAGACAGACAGACAGACAGAGACAAACAGGCAGAGGCAGAGAAAGAGACAGAGACAGGAACACAGACAAAGACAGAGAAACAGACAGAAAGACAGAGACAGAAGAACAGAGGAAGAGACAGGGACGGAGACAGAGACAGAGCTGGAACATAGGCAGGAGAATAATGACAGAGCAACATTACTGCGAAGCAAACAGAATGGAAATCTAAGGATGCTTTTACTCGAAGAAAGTCAAACGAAAATGTAAACGAACAGACGCCGAAAGAAAGAACCAGAGGTAAGGCGAAGAACAAGACAAAAAACTAGAAGAAGAAGAAAGACAAACACAGGAATATAAATGGATAAAGCAAGCAAAAGAGAAAAGGAAAGAAGGAGAGGAAAGCTGAATAACGTCAACAGAAATAGAAGACAAATGAAAGAACGGAAGGATCAAACAAGAGGACGAGGAGGAGGAGGAGGAGAAGGTGACAGAGGCGTCGCGAGGGTATCCGGCGCCCATGGGGGCATTTGCCCCCTGATATTCAGGGAAAAAAATTTTTTCGCCAATGTTTGTGTTATTTAGTTTTTACATATCAATTTGTTGATTGGTTGGCGCTATATAGGTTAAAAAATACACTGGAAAGCAAAAAAACATCAGCAGCCCCTAAAGGAATCGGAATCCTTGATGTCGAGTAATCTGAAGTAACTAATCGTAAAAAATGGCTGACGAGCAAAAAAAAGGTCGTCAACTTTTTCGCAAACTTGTCAGGTCGAAATTGTTTTGCCGCCCCCCCTGAAAAATGAAAAACAGTGAAATGACGTGTCTCTGCCGGCGCCCGGAGGCAAAGTCTACCGTTGGCGCCCCCCAACACTGCTGACGAGTGACGAGCAAAAAAAGGTCATAGGGCATCACATTGTTCTCGGCTTCCCTCAAGTCTTACGGGCGCCCCTCTTCATAGCAGTAGGCCTACTGACGAGCAAAAAAGAGGTCGTCGCACATGTTTCTTCTTATTTATTATGCATTTCACTTACCCAAATACCCAATTTTGGCGCCCCCACCTCGGCGCCCGGGGGCATATGCCTCCCCTACCCCCCAGCGCTACGCCTCTGGAAGGTGGAGGAGGAGGAGACGAGAGTTGGGACGAGAAGGTCAGAAGGAGACATTCACATAAGGATGGAGAAAGAGAAAGAGGAGAAGGGGGAGAAGGAAAAAAGGAAAGGGAGAAGAAGGAAGTGAAGGCTTCGAGATTGAACAGCCTCTTATACGTCATCGGAATATTTTCTTAGATGTTCTTTGTCGTTACGTGACTTTCTGCAGACGAGCACAGATGTTACTTAGACAGCGCATCACAAATAAACGAACGCACACAGACAGACAGACAGACAGACAGAGACAGAGAACAGATATACAGACAGACAGATATACAGACAGACAGTCAGACAGACAGACAGATATACAGACAGACACACAGACAGAGAAACAGACAGAGAAACAGACAGACACACAGACAGAGAAGCAGACAGACAGACAGACATACAGAGACAGAGAAACAGACAGACAGAGACAGAGAAACAGACAGACAGATATACAGACAGAGACAGAGAAACAGACAGACAGACAGACAGATATACAGACAGAGACAGAGAAACAGACAGACAGACAGAGACAGAGAACAGATAGACAGATATACAGACAGACAGACAGACAGTCAGACAGATAGACGGACGGGCGGACAGATAGACACACAAACAGACAGACAGAAAGACATGCAGCCAGACAGAAAGACAGTCTGCCTGCCTATAGGTCTGCATGATAGACAGTGTCGCACAGTCAATCAGTAAGACAAGACAGCAGAAAGACGGACGGACGGACAGATAGGCACACAGACAGACAGATAGACAGGCATTTAGGCAGGCAGGCAGACGGACAGGCAGACAGACTGTGAGTGCATTTCGCCGAGAACTCATACTTCGTCTGCAGATTCCGTTATTGGTTAAGTTCTCCAAGTCTTCGCTGAGTGAAAGCCTAGATCCGATCTTGACGGAGATCTTTGAGCCATTCCCCAGTCCACCAATTAAGCAAACTCACCTCGGTGGCAGATGTACCCCCGCCCCAACCCAACCCTCCCACCTCGCCCCACGAAGATCTTGTGCCGACATCCAAAGCATTAGCGAGGTACTACAGTATTTTGTACAATAATAATATTATTGAAACCTCCATGTTATTATATTATCTAGAATACCAGACGCCTGTATTTCATTTGTCACGTGACATGGCACAGTTCTGGATCCAAGTCTAATACTTGATGACCAAGGGGCAAGATTTATCTGTTATTATGGCGTACGAAAATACTATTTTAATTAATTAATTAACCCCTTAACCGTGTATTTAACTGTAACTCAATGTAAAATGGACGGATATATCCGGGATCCCCAGTTAAGGGGTTTAAAAAATATCATAAAAAGTTTCTCACAACAAAGCCTATCAAAGTTGAGGATTTCAAAAGTTGTTTTCAGTTGGAACTACAGTAAGTCTTTTTTGTAATTAACACCATTTAATTGCAGAGGAAAAAATAGTAGCAATCATTTATCCTTCTATTAAGATTTGCAAGGCTTTCCATTCTGTGAAGACTCTCTTCCAAAACCTGACCTCCGATTCTTAGTTCATGGTCGTGACCGTCTCACCTTAGTCTACGCACAGCCCCGTCCTTGGAACGCCCTCGTCCGCAAAAGGTCACGCAGGTTTCGTCTTTGCGGAACGATACAACGACTCAAAGAAAGCAAAAGCAAAAAATATCGTCTTAAAGGTAAAAAAAAACCCGGCGCGGAATGGAATTGATCGCTTACCTGCTGTGCTGCGAAGTGGAACCAACGTTCTTGGAAGATTCAATTCTGTGGCAAAGATGCCAGCCAGCATCACCTTCTCCTCCTCCTCCTCCTCCTCCTCCTCCTCCTCCTCCTCCTCCTCCTCCTCCTCCTCCTCCTCCTCCTCTGCCCGTGTGCTGCCGCTGGGGCTTTTCACACCACCACCACCGCCGCCGTTATGAGGCGTTTGGCATCGCAGCCAGGCGAATTCCCGGACGCCCTGTGACGTCACAAACACATACGCGCGCGGAAAGAATCGTTGTCATGGAGACGGTTACCGCGTTCTGGGTCGCGTCACGGAGTTCCGGCTCAATAGCCTTTGAGCTCAGATTACATTAGCACGGACGCGCCTAGGGATTGCATGGAACGCAGGGCAGGCGGCCCAGGTGCCACTTCTCGGGGAGGGCGCCAGAAACTCTGCGATCCTACTCTATATTTTACTCACCTAGGTGCCACTTCTCGGGGGGGGAGGGCGTCAGAAACTCTGCGATCCTACTCTATATTTTACTCACCTAGGTGCCACTTCTCGGGGGGGGGGAGGGCGCCAGAAACTCTGCGACCCTACTCTTTATTATACTCAGTGCAGAAAGGGAAAACGCTGAGAAAACTGGCTTCGAGTTTGCCTCATAGAGCAGTTTACACAGCCTAAGTACAAGCAAGAAAAGAGCATTCGTAGTTGTAATCTTGTGTCAATAGATCTGCAGCCTGCTAATATATCTCTCTGATCCTCCCTGTTGTCATAGACAGGGTCGTCAAGAGGGAGTGGAAGGGGGATGCCCAGGGACCGTGCGATCTGTAGGAGGCCTGGGCGGGTTCGCAGTTAGGCCTAGCCATGTTTCTTGTAAAGCGCCTTTGACTTTGGACCTTGCTATGCTACGGGGCTATATAAATTGTCATGAACAATAACAATAACAATAAGATAAAACCTGAACTGGTAAACGCGGAACTCTGTGTGAAAGTCAATTTCGATCAATTTTGTTGCAATTTCTTAAATTATGTCTGGGAACAAAAATATTTGCTCAAAGCAAGCAGCATTGAACAGAAGTACAGAGTTCCGCGTTTACCAGTTCAGGTTTTATCTTTTTTATTGTTATTGTTCATGACAATTTATATAGCCCCGTAGCATAGCAAGGGCCAAAGTCAAAGGCGCTTTACAAGTCTTTAAAAGAGAGTAATAACTGATTCGAATCTTTGGGAATGTTTTAAAATTTTGAATCTTGTAACTTGGATTACTGGATATGCCTAAATAGCATTTCTATTTTGTACATCTTTTGCATCGATGCATGTTCCATTCGGATTCTTGCAGATTTTCACATTTTTCAAATGGACAAGTAACAACTATAGGCGTGGTACAGATTATGTTGAACTTCTAACACAATGTTGTGGAATATTTGCTACTTATTAACCAGCATACAGCCTTTGCATTTTCTCCATTTGCTCCAACATGCGTCGAAAGTTGTTCCGAATTTCTGGAATCCAAAGTTAGCAACCCTATCTGTACAAGAAATTACTAAGTACACAGTACTCAGTCACAGTGTCACGAAGTGTCAGTTTCCGATCTCATCTTTATTTGAGGTCCGTTTGGCGGATGTGAAATTCAGATGCAAATAATAGTATTTGACCTTAGATGCAGTGGCGGCTCCACCGGGGAGACCAGGGGGCCCGTGCCCTCTATTGAGTGTCTGGCCCCCCAGTGGCCTCCCAGTTGGGACCCTATACTTAATGCTACATACATTAAACAACAAATGGTTGGCCCCCCATGATTAGAAGTTGCCACCCCAACGCCCCCCCCCACTTGCCAAGTCCTAGAGCCGCCACTGCTCAGATGGTATTCTGTAGTTATGGTATTTTCAAACAATTGTAAGTTTCAAGTAGAGTTGTATAAAAAGCCAAAAAATAAAAGCGTTTTTCGAAAATAGATTAAAATCGTCAAACGTTGTTAACCTTTTTTTTGGCAAAAGTTTTTTTAAACAAAAAACCTTACAATCAATTTTTATGTGACATGGGTGTCCATTTGAGCATGTAATTGAAGTATATTTGTTCATAATTGATTATCAGACCAAATATGGGCATGTTCCCATATGGGAACGTTGCCGGATGAGTGCAATGTTCCCATATGGGAACATGCCATTATTTATTGTATTATATCAAACAATGATGTCAATCGCTGTACATGTAATCAAGTCTTATGGCTCGTAATATTTTAAGGCAGCCTGTAGATGCAACTTTCTGCATAAAAAGAACAGAAATTACTCTAAAACACGTTCAGCAATTGTGCATCAAGTGTACAGTCTAACGCACTGATTGTAAATCAAGGACGTGAGTGATAAATTTCAAAGCACACTGTTCCTTTATCACAGTGCAGACGAGGATCACATTTAGCACACTTTTCGTACATGTATTTCCTTGATACATGCCATAACGTCTCTGAGAACAACTCATTCTGTGATGCCCAACTCCATCAAAACGTAAACTATCCGGTAGGCCAGGACATGGACCTCCACCAACCTGGCACCTTGGCTCACCAAGTTCCATCTTCAGCAAACACAGTGCAATTTCATGAAGAAAGGTCAAATGATCAAGCTTCAGTCCTGCAACACTGCAGTGCAATCTCCATGCTGCCACAACATACACATTGACTACATTCAGAACCAGTGGTCACCACCACTTCTTTCCCCGAATGGTTGGTCTGTAGGCTGCAAGCAGTCGGTACATAAAGTCGACGCCTTCCACACCTTCATTGTATCGCCTCTCTACATGTGGCTGTGTTGACAGCAACTTATGGGCTGCCTTTGACGTGGCGTTTTTACAGGAGGACAGGCTTATGGGTATGACAGGTGCTTGCAACATTTACCACAGCATTACCAAGTAATTTTGTGACAAAAACTTTCTTATTGCAACAGTATTCAAAGCTTCATCTGGCAGACTTTGTCTTCATTGTGCTTGATGGTACGAGATGTTGTTTTGCATCACCAATTCTGTTGTGTCTCACAGTTCCTGATGCGCGAACACCTCTTTCAGACAATGTCTCCAAAGATTTTTGTGAAAGATACTGGCTTTTCTCCACTTTGCCCAATAATGTTGGCTCTTTTCTTCCTTCGCACAGGAGGGTCTTCTGTTTAACTCTCACTACTCTCTGTTTCTTTTACTTCTGTTTCAAGTACTCCGGCTGTTTCAAAGGCACCTTTATTTTTCAGATCTTCCAGAACATTTTCCAAGTCGCTGTCAACTCCTCGAACTCCATCTGCTGGTCAGTGGCGGCTCCACATGGAGGCCCGGGGGCCCGTGCCCCCTTATTGAATGCCTGGCCCCCAGTGGTCCCCTGTTGGGACCCTATAATTACTAATACATACCTGACAACAAATATCTGGCCCCAGTGCATAGAAGTTTCAACCCAACGCCCCCACTTGCCAAATCCTGGAGCCGCCACTGATCCTGGCGGAAGTACCACAATGGCTACAGGGTTGCAAACTGAGCTGACAGCCTCTATAGCTTCTCCTGTAGTGGAAACCTTGAATGCTTTTCTCCTTATGCCGTAACGTGTCCATCCCTGCGCAAGTGATGTAAAACCACATTTATGCAGTCATCCGGCAACGTTCCCATATGGGAACATAAAGGTTAACATGCACATTTTGTGCAAAAATGCAAACTTGTAACAAAGAGTATCAGTTTATCAAGCACTGCTATTGCAAAACTGAAAGAATACTCAAAAAACAACTTTAAAAACATGCCTGGCCTTTCAGGAACACTCTTTGACGAAATGTATGAAATTACGTGACAGAAATTCTAATGGTTCGAGACTTATTCTTCAAAAATGTACACAGTTACAATTAATATTACTAACTTTTCTGTCCACTTTATTATCACTCACATGTAACTCTTTAAAATAATCTACTTTGTGGTAATTAAATATTTGAGTAAGTCATCAATTTCTTGCAGTGTTTGTCAATGTTCCCATATGGGAACGTTGCCAAAAAAAGGTTAACCTCGATGTTTACGGCGAATACTCAACATCCGCTGCTATGCGCACACAATGGTCGGCCAGCTCCAGCCTCGTGCTGGTAAAACGCACATCATTAACATTTGGAATCGGAATTCCCTTTGCTCCAATTGCGTTCAGCTTTGGGATTAGGAAGACATTCGAAATCAGTAAGAATGCCGCATTCAGAAGAGGATCGGATATGCGTCCAATCTCGCTCTCCGTCACTTCAATCGTCGAAGACAAATCGACAATTTCCGCTCTAAGATACGTGCCGTTCAGATGTGCCGTCAACGATGTCGTAACCGACAGCCTTGTTTTGAACATGGGCGCAAGAGACCCGTTGGCGAGCCTGGCGTAGAAGTTGATCAGACCGGAAAAGTTTCCGTGGAAACCGTCAGTCGACAGCGAAACGGTCGGGTAACTGGAGGCAAGTATTTCCACTTCCACAGATGCACCTGGATAGACTGCGGCTGCCCGAGGTACGAGGAATCCAAAACACGCTACATTTGTACACGTAGTGTTGAAGACGCCTCTCTGTTCCTCTGGGAGTTCGTTTTTCGTCAGATTATGCATCAAAAGTCCACGTTTATAGAGAACGTAGCCAACTGTATGAAGAACATATTCGGAAACCCAGACAGTCACCATCTGAGAACTTGGGGATGTGGGGAAAACAGCCGCCTAGATTGTTCACAAGCATACAGCAATAACGAAACCAAAGCATTCTGCACTGTGGCTTAAGATGCAAATTTTTAAAAAACATAAAATTTTCTATGAAATTGTCTTTAAAATGTAGAGAATTTCTTGGAATAAATCTCTGGGGCCAAAAAACCGTCGAATTTTGCATTAAGCTTACTCTAATGTTGAGAAATTACAAAAATGACAATAAATAAAGTTACTAATTAATTACAATAAATTTTAGGTCCAATCAACATAATAACTTCACAGTAATTACCAAAACGTCGCCATATCTTAAGTCTTGAATAGTCGCTAGGTGGCGTCTTGCATTTGCTGAGATATAAGCAGTTGATAGTGTGAAAATTAGCAGACCTTTTTATAGCAGGCTTAGATCGACATATGAACTGGCCAATAAACGTATAAAACACGATAAAGGGCCAGTAAACTGTGGCGAAGCATGGATTGTGCCAACTTGTTAGGTGAGGTGCGCTTTCTGATAGAGAAATGCTCAAGCACCGCTGCCGGCGGTTCAACGGTAGGGCCGACTCGACCGAGGCTCGAGTTAAGTGAACAGGCGAGCGTGAAAGCACGTCTATGGTCAGAGGAGAGGCGTCGTCTATCCCACCCTTTAGTGGGATAGACGGCGTCTTTGGTTGTGGGTGCTACGGCGATCGGCTGTTGTAGGACAGTGGGTTGAGTTTAGTTAGAATCACACACCCAGGTTCGCTAAACTAAACCATAACGTCTCTTGTCAAGATGATTTCTCGTGCCTAGGCGTTTTAGGCTGGAAATAACAAATTCCGAACCCTGAAAAAATACTATCGCGCAGCAAGCATAGGCACCTTATACATTGGTCATTATTTGCAATATACTAAAAATAGCCATAGCTGTACATTTTCTTGTGGACATTTTGTAGAAAGACCTTGAGCTTTGGTAATTGATCAGACGTTATCAAACTTTCAGAAAATTTTCCAGTTTTTTTACTCTTCTTTCATTCACTCCCCGGAGTTTCTTTTATAAAAGGCATTGATCAATACGTAGACTGAATATATTATCTTACACTATAGTCTTATACTATACTTGCAATGAATTTGTCTACATTGGAACTTCCTCAGTGTTCGCCTCAACTTCAACCCTGGCCACATAAATGTCATCAGATGACCGTCGGAAATAAATTACCTGGTACGGAGCTTCCGTAGTGTCGCCCTTTGCGAAGAATTCTCCTTTGTGAAAGGAATCCAAAGACTCTGCCTGAAAAGCAGGAGGCGAAACGAGTCGGTAGTCGAAAGTCCAGTCATTCTCAATGACGATCTCAGTGGGCAGCGTGGCCAGTTGGGCTTTGGCATTCTCGTCTATTGCTTTTCTGGCAAGCGTGCATATCTGTTCCTCGAGACTCCTCCGGACCGGTCTCTCGACAAAACCGACGA
The DNA here is from genome assembly GCA_018105865.1 of Metaphire vulgaris. Classification (NCBI taxonomy): domain Eukaryota; kingdom Metazoa; phylum Annelida; class Clitellata; order Crassiclitellata; family Megascolecidae; genus Metaphire; species Metaphire vulgaris. The sequence goes on along the minus strand of CM030865.1, from coordinate 10,365,781 downwards.
ATAGATTGTACAGCCAGCTTGCACCGCCGTCCAAACGGATATCGACGGACGCGATGTTGCACTGGCAGCCGGTGCTGAAGATGGTCGGGTGACCCGAGTCGTCTTGACCAAGAGACACGGAAGCGCTCAGACTGACCCCGGACACAGAAACGCCGAAGGTGCCCGAATCGCGAATTCTGAAGATCATTCGGTATTCGTAATGCCAATCGCCGGTTCCGGAGATGCCTGCGTTATTCAGATTCCACGTCAGACCACTTCCTGCATTGAGAACAACGTTGCTACTGGGTTTCCTGAAGCCGGTGACCTAAAAACATCGATCAGAATGAACAAACAGTCTTAGTGGAAACTTCTCAACTTTCATCTTATCATATCAAACAAGAGGGTCGACAATAAAGAAAATAATGACGCGGTAAGTTGGTATTTGGGGGGGGGAGGCACGGAACGGGATCTAGACCCGCTGGAGCCGTAGGGTCGACCCGGCCTTCACTCGCTGAGCTTTTCAAATCACCCTCTTCCACTGCACATCGCCTGCTCCGCTCCACTGATCGGAAGAATGCTTATGCCCCCAGATCACGCACTGCTCTTACTCAGCGTCGAGCATTTGCAGTGACTGGACCCTCACTCTGGAATGCCTTGACCCCTTCCATTCGGGCTTCACTTCTCACCTCCTCCCTCTGTTCAATGCAAAAGCTAAAGTCTCACTACTTTATCATGTGACTCCAATGCCAGGAGCGCCTCTGAGTAGAAATCTAAGAGGCGCTTTACAAATGCTACATTACATTACAAAAAAACGAATGTGGAATGAACAACTACAGACTCTTACGGCATACTTCTCGGTGTGTCTTCCTTTTGTGCTGCTTTCCAAGGCGCTATAGAAATCCACGAGATTTTACTTACTTACTTACTTGCTTACTTATCAGAGGGTTGGCAGTCAATTTCCTCCAATTCTGTCTCTCTTCTATACTGCTCATTTTTCTTGTTACGGCATCATTCTCTGTTATTAGACTTATGTTACAATACTACACTGTGAGCCATACAAAAGTCAAACAATTTTTATTTTAGCAACAACTTTGTCAAACTTTAGACGACGCTTTATAAAACTCGGCAGTGATGTCGTTGTTGGAATTCACAACACCTTTGCCTAAATAAATAAATAATAAAATAATTATGCACTTCTATAGCATCATTTCTAATACTCAAGGGTATCAATCGATGGTACTTCAAATCCATCCGCAAAAGACCGGGTCATTCCAGAGATCAGTCAGAGGGAAACACCAATACAGACTATGGAGGAAATGCTAATCGGAAGATATATGTTCTAAGCCTAGATCTGAAAATGCTCAGTTTATTGCCTAAAACAGTATATACCAGTAAAAACAGTATAAACCATACAGAATGCTCAACAAATGACATTGTATTATCTGTAATAACTGTATTGTAAGGAATATGCGCAATGCATAATTATGCATTTGCATGGTATACATTTGGCAGCAGTTACCATAGTGTAAGTGGCAAATGCTTACACACACACACACAACAGCCAATAAAATTTTTAAAAACGCAATGTTTTAGGTAGCAATAATGTAATAATGTTATAAGGTATATTCAAAGTGCCTGCCTTCAGCCGATAAACAAACAGAAGTGTTTGCGTCACGCATCAACAGCCTTGTCGACAACCTATTGCGACATTCCATACCATTTATTTGTGGCCTGTATATCTGCTACAGTCAGTGTTTAATCTAGACTCCTGGACTCCGGGGGGGAACTGAAAAAGCCGGGGGGAACTGACAAAGCCGGGGGGAATTCTGCTAGGGACCGCTGTTAGTCCATGTAGTATTCCAAAATTTCCGGGGGGAAAAGGGCAATTCTCCCCGGAAACGGCCTAGATTAAACACTGCTGCTACTTCGCTGCCGAGTTTTATCAAACCTTGGTCAAAATTTGACAGAAGTCATTGTCAAAATATATAATGGTTTACTTTTTGTGGCTCACAGTGTAATTAATAATATGCCGTCTAGGTCAAGGCCACTTACACGCATGTTGGTGACGTCGTAGGAAACTCTTCCGACGACAACCCTGGTGGAGTCGTGTATTTCCGGGATCGTCAGCTGTTTTACACCTCGCGACAGGATGTCCACGGCAACTGTCGATGCATAGTCGAGACCGGAACTCGACAACCGGAACTGAACGCCGGGATTTACTGTTTCAGTGCCTGGTACGAACCCTAACCATAATAACACCGCCGCCGCCGCCGCCAGCATCAACTGCTGGAAACATCTGCACACGACTGCTCCTCCATGTTTAAGGTTCTCACAGGAACAGGCCATGACACTATCAGCAGAGCAACGCTGATATCAGAAGACAACTTCCTTCGCGTTGAGCGTTACACGCATATCCAGTCAGTTCTATTATATACAGTATATGCTGATTGGTAGGCTTCAGTAGAACTTCCAGTTAAACAGGTTACTTACTCGCCTCCCATTTTAGCAATCGGCAGATTTCTCTTACCATAGTTCTGGGCTTTCGCGCAGTGTTTATTCTAGCCACCTAGACATTGTGGGGGAGTTTGAAATGTTTGGGGGAGGACAAGATTTGTCTCTCCACGCTTTTTTTTGGGGGGGGGGGAATTCCATCCCCCAAGCCAACATATACAAATTTTGGGGGAATTTTAAAACTTGGGGAGAATTCTCCCCCCCCCCCCAACAGGCCTAGAATAAACACTGGCTTTCGCGTATCATTGCATTACCTGCGCTTGTTGATGTCAACGTAAACTCGGACCAGTAGTCAATTGGTTCATAGGTTAACAGTCTAAACGCGCACATACATATTCCAATCCTTTCTGTCAATACATGCAGGTACCAGAGGAGCCTTAATTAAGTAAAAGAAGCATATATATCCAATTGAAATGCTGTGATGGGCAACTAGTTAACTAATTAGTTACTAACAGTGATGTGAAGCCTTGGTCTTGGTCTTGGCCTCGAGGCTGCCTCGAGGCCCGATTTCGAAGCCTTGGCCTTGGCCTTGGCCTTGAGGTCTAATGTCTTGGTCTTGGTCTTGGCCTCGTGGGTTAGTGCCTTGGACTTGGCCTTGGTCTTGGAAGCAAGTGCCTTGGTCACATCACAAGGCACTGCATGATGGCAGCTATAGTTTGTCATTACAACTTGTGTACAATCAACAGTGATTCGTTTGATCCAGATTCTGACTACATTTTTGCTGAGAGGAATTTCAAGCTTGAGGCCACTGTTTTTAGGCTTCTTTGTGTGCCTTCGACTCCTATTGAAACTTTGAAAGAGTATTTTCAGGAGGAATTATAATGAGACCGCAAGCCAGGCTATGGAATGAGCTGCTTGAAACGTTGATGTTCTTGCGCTGCAATGGCAAATGAGTGAAATGAGCAGTTTAAAAAAAGACAGCATCTTTATTATTATAGCTGCAAGTAACTGAAAAACCAAAAGCTGATTGCAGAATGCAGATCATATTAACTAAAATGTTCACTGCATTATTACACATTTACAAAACAACAATATTGACTAGTTTATTATTAGGCTGTTGTGTTAGCTCTTTCACATAGTACAATAGTGTAACAATTGTCAGCGCTACTGTAGTGTACATATTTCATATGTATATTACATTACGAGTGTGACCCTGCCGATAGTTAGAATGGATCGAAGCCTTGGCCTTGGTCTTGGCCTTGAGTGAAATGTCTTGGCCTTGGCCTCGGTCTTGTAGGTCACTGCCTTGGTCTTGGCCTTGGCCTTGGGGCTCAGAGTCTTGGTCTTGGCCTTGGTCTTGAGGGTTAGTGTCTTGGCCTTGGCCTTGGCCTTGTACTAGACTGCCTTGGTCACATCACTGGTTACTAACTAAAAGTTTAAGTTAACTAAGGTTTTTAGTTATCTTCATAGTTTAATTAAACCAGTGTTTATTCTAGCCACCTTGACATTGGGAGGACTTTGAAATGTTTGGGGGACAAGATTTGTCTTTCCACGCTTTGGGGAGGGATTTCCATCCCAAGCCAACATATACAAATTTGTGGGAGGGGGAATTTTAAAACTTTGGGGGAAATTCCTCCCCAAAAACAGTCCTAGAATAAACACTGAATTAAACATAAATAGTTTAGTTAAAATGCTTGTTTAACTGAAAATTTTCAGTTAATAATTAAATAGTTTGACTAAAACTTTTTAGTTGGTGTCCCGAAATCTCAATAACAGTACCTTTTTATCTATTCCTTTCTGGGTCATTTTTTCCAAACGAACTTGACAAACTTGTGTTCCTGCAGTCTAGTCTAAGACTTAAATATTAAATAGACAGTGATTAATGAATTCGACGGTTCATTGACTGACATCAGTGGCGGCTCTAGGATTTGGCAAGTGGGGGGCCGTTGGGGGGGCAACTTCTAATCATGGAGGGCCAACCATTTGTTGTTTAATGTATGTAGCATTAAGTATAGGGTCCCAACTGGGGGGGCCACTGGGGGGGGCAGGCTCTCAATAGAGGGGCACGGGCCCCCCCTGGCCCCCCCGGTGGAGCCGCCACTGACTGACATGTTCATGTTGCGAGCATCGTCTATGTTTTCGTGAACACATACCTGATACCTGGGAAATAGTTGTAAAATTAGTTGCAAAAGGTTTAATTATATTTTTTTAAAGTTTAGTTAACTATTTTAGAAAGTTAGTTTGCAACTAAAAGTTTAACTACTTACTTCTAGTTTAAATTTGGTTGTAGTTAAACTAATGTTTTAGTTAGTTAGCTTAGCATGATTTAAAGTGTCTTAGAAGGCATTACTGCCTGTGTGAAAGCCACTAGGGGCACTAACGGGACTTGAACCCGCTCCGTCAGCCTGACACTCCAGCACGTAACCCACTTTGCCATCTTCCGCTCCCTGCCCTTCACTGTTGAAATGTGACATCGTTCGCGGTGCATTTGCAATGAAAACTGATATTTGCGGTAAAAAGTAAATAGGCCTTTTAAAAACTGACTAAAAGACACGATCGTATTCAAAATACAGTTGGACGGTCATAGCTTTGGAGGGTAACGGCTTTAAAGATCGATACAAGATGCGATTTTTTAGAGCTTTAGTTTTGGGGAACGCAGGTAGTGATAAAACGTAACGTATGTGCTAAACTGGCTAAAAGACACCATCGTATTTAAAATTTGTTGTGTATATGCTGTGTGGGTGTGTGTGTGTGTGTGTGTGTGTGTGTGTGTTGTGTGTGTGTATTTGTTGTGTATATGTCAGGGTGACTGACAGTGTTGGCAAAGAAGACGTAAGTAACAATACAGTTGAACAATATCATGTATGGTATTAAGATAACATGATTTATTTGCATATTAGGGCTTGAAATCTGTTGCAATTTTCACTTTAATGAAACTCTGGGTTTTTTCCTCTTTGGGCATAGTGAGTTGCTGACAAGACTGTTGATTAGGCACTGGCAACGCAAACACACGCAAGACCCAACAAATTAATTACTTTGGCGGCTAAAGGCTCTCGCTGACCCAATAACCTTCTATATGCTCTATATGAGAGAATGATCTAAACTCCAAACTTCTCCCTTTGTTAACTGTTTACTGCGTCTATTTTTACTGCTATTCACTCGGGTTGCCGCTGCTAGGCTGTTGACACGCTGAGTGACTCTAAAGAGTTCCAACTTTGGCACAAATACTACCAAAATGTTGCCGAGCTTTGGTCTGGAAAATTCTGCAACTTCAATGCACATTTCTTCAGCTGCACAACTTTTTGGCTTCACGTCTTTATCTAATTATATGGGCGAGACGAATAACATATTCGCTATGTTTTCATTCAGGAAGTTGCAATTTAGAAAAGAAAAAAACATGGACAAAATAAGCGTCCCTGCGGACTTTAGCGGAACACCGGGGGAGACCCAATAATAATCGTGGACAATCCTGGTTACCTTACCATAGAGCCTTGCTTCATTGCGCGGAGTCTCGTCACTGTCCTTCAGATCATCTTCATTTCTTTCAGTCGCATCGATATCACCTGGAAACCTTAGGCAGTCCTTCCAATGCTATGACCTTAACATGATCTAGACTTGTCTTTGTTCTACTCTTTCAATTGACGTTATAAATCTATGAAACAGCTGTATAATTTATTGGTCTTTTGTCAAGCATTTTATTCTATTAACCTTTATGCCGTGCCAAATCCACTTTCTTTTTTTTTCTTCTTCTTTTCTTCTTCTTCTTCTTCTTCTTCTTCTTCTTCTTCTTCTTCTTCTTCTTCTTCTTCTTCTTCTTCTTCACGTGCAATGTATTGCTTCGTCGGAGACCATAGATTTCCAGTTTTTTTAGTTTTCGTTGATCCTCTTGTAATGTAATGTAATGTAACAAAATATTTGTTTAGCGCCTCTTCTGAAAAATCACTCAGAAGCGCTCCCACAGCAAATTACTGCACATTGACAAAGAGATAAGTTTTAAGTCGTTTCAAAAAGAGAGCCATAGAATTAGGAGTTGCTAAGCCACGCATACTGGCGTCAAGAGCATTCCAAAGGATAGGGCCAACTGATTCAAAACCTCGCTTCAGGAACAAGGAGGTTCGTGCTTGGGGCACACTGAGAAGACCATTGGTCGTGGACCGAAGACATGGCCGACCAGGGATAGAGTTAAGAGGATGGAGTAGCTCTGAAAGGTAAGATGGAGTGGCACCGTAAAGTGAAAAGTGCAACCGCTCTCAACACACGAAACTCAACTCGAGCAGGATAAGGCAGCCAGTGTAGAACAGACATCATTTTATCACTAATATGATCACGTCTTGTGACACCAGCAATCACCCTGGCTGCCGAACGAAGAACCATCTGGAGTTTATCAAGTCGCACCGATGGAAGACCAGCAACGAGTAAACCAAAAACGTGAACTCTTAGACTGTCTGTAAAATTTATTCCTTTATTCCTTGTCCCCCACTAGCTCAAAATCCACCAGCAATAGAGCAATTTAATACATTGCGCATAAACTTTGAATTCGTGGGAAATAGATCAACTGATTAATTTATGTAGCACAGATTTTCGATGACACTCCTGTTTCGTATCTGGACCGTTATCACAGATGGAGGCAGTGCTCGAATTGTGAGAAAATGAAAGGGGTGTCATGGCGAGCGTGGTGTTTTAAGAATTTACACTTTTATCATTTTTGCATTTCTCTAGGGAGGGTCTGCCATTTTAACCCTCCTCCCCCCAACTCCCCCAGCAATTCGAGCTCTGGATGGAGGTGGAATGAAAACACAGCAGAAGTATAGGTTAATCGTGTGATATCGATCGCGGATGTAGGCCTATGTCAGTGAGAGGAATTTGAGGAATTCGTGCGTAATACAGGAACAGAAGAGAGAGAGAGAGAGAGAGAGAGAGAGAGAGAGAGAGAGAGAGAGAGTGACAGGAATATACAGAGAACGACAGCCCAGACATGCTATTATGTATTATTATGCTAGTAAAAATAGATATGAGATTGCCTTAGATAATCACTGACCTTTCTCTTTTTCTTTCACACACAGAATCAGAAGCCTACAGAGTGTACATGAATGGAAGCAAGGTTTAAATTCCTAGAGGCAATACACAATAAGTACAAATTATACTAGAAATTTCGTAGAGTCGTCATGAAACCACAGATATCTCGACCTATGCAGCCAATTAAGACATTTTCACAAAACTATATCATCGGACAAATCGAAGTTGTCATCGCTGCGACATCTAGCGAATGCTGAGCAAATGTCATGGCGAAAAATGTAATGCATATTGAATTGCAAGTAATATTATTTTACGACAAACTATTATATAAATCCAAAGTTTCCAAACCCAGATTTCGATTATTGTGGTTTTGTTTCTGCAATGCAATTTAACACGGTATTGATTCAGACGCCATCAATTCGGTGATTAACAGTTTTGACAGTTGCACACCTTTTTTAGATGAGAAAATTGTTCGATACAATTAAGAAGTTCCGCTTAATCGTGTTTGTTTTCAATGCAGCTACAGCCACAAGCAACTTGCAAAATGCTATGGCAGATATATTATTTCTGCTGTTAAATCAAGATAAATTACTTCACACCGAATAATACAAAGATCAATGGACATTATTATAGGCCACAACATTACATTACTATTTATATTAAATCATTATGCTTCAAACTGTCAAAGTAAGGAATAATATATGACAAAATAGAGAGAGAGAGAGAGAGAGAGAGAGAGAGAGTCGTCAATGGCAGATGAGTGGCATCAACTGTGTCTGCCACAGTGACGTCCCACACCAGGCAGCGTCCGACTTGCCAAGGTATCATGGTCATGCCGTCCGGTCTCTTTCCATATTTCCATCTTTCCATGCCGCAAGAGCCGATCGATGGGCAGCGCAAGAAGCCAGTCGCTGAATCGTTCCGCTGCCCATCAGCTCTTAGGCGAGTCTGATGGTATTGGCTAAGGTCGGAGCTAAACATGTTGGTTATCTTCATGAGAATTATTTTGATTTAAATAATTAAAGTTTTGTTTCCGGAATGCACTTTTAACACTGGATTGATTCAGACGCCATCAAATCAGTAATATGCGTTGTCGTCAGGACCACACCTTTTTAACGCGTGAACATCAAAATATACATTTGAGAAATTCCGCTTAACCGTAATTAAGGGAGAAGATTAACTGGGACATATTTGGAGAAGTGGAAATTGCAAACTGCTATAATTAAGTTAAATTAAGAGAAAATGCTTTACATTGAAGGGTGGGGGAGATCCATTTTGAAAAGATAATAATGGGAGACAACAAAATGAAAATATGAACGCCTCTCATGCAGATAAAGCATCGTTTGTTGGAGCAATGCTATTGTTTGTTAAATGTTAGATTATTAGATGCAAAGTGCGTTGCGTATTTCCGTGCCCACTATTATATAATTTATAGTAGCAAGCTGCAAGTCAGTTAAACATTCCCTCCATTTATGGTAATTTGACCCTTTTTAGTGTTTAAAAGATTGAAGCCCGGTGGAACCTAAGCTTTGGTTTCGCTCTCTAAACAGAATGAATCAACCTGTTCCAAAGTTTCGATGCTGTAATATGTAAAAGATTGAAGATACGGTTTGCGTTACTGTATCTCTTTGTAATGTTTAAAAGATCTAATCCCGTTGGAACCTAATCTTCGGCTTCGTTTCATCTAAACATTTTTGACGGCAGCGGTGATATTCGATACAGAGCGCTCTTCTTTTCATGTCTTCGAGGGCCACGTTAGGGTTCTTGTTCATAATTCGCCAACGCGTCGTCCAGTTGGATTTTACACGATTTTATTATGACGACCTCGTTTACAACACACAGACATTCAACGATCATCTGTATGCTTATTCGTCCAAACTCTCACATTTCCTCCAGCTCCCTGTCGCCTGTCGCCTGTCGCCTGTCGCCTGTCGCCTGTCACCTGTCGCCTGTCGCCTGTCGCCTGTCGCCTGTCGCCTGTTGCATTCCGTCCGCCAGCGTATACGAGAGAGTCCCTGTCACTCGAAAGGCTCCCCTCTATCGTCCCCAGAAAGATCCTGTTGGTCAGTTCCCGCGCAAAAGGAAATCACAGAAGCCAATGCAGGACATTTTCACACACACACACACACACACACACATATATTATATATATATATATGTGTGTGTGTGTATATATATATATATATATATATATATATATATATATATATCTCTTCTTGCCGCTGGCATTTGAAACATTTGGCCCCATCAACAACGACGCCCTCTCCTTTATCAACGATCTGGGTCGACTCATTGCCCTACAATCCGGGGACAATAGAGAAGGATGCTTTCTGTTCCAAAGAATATCCGTCACGATTCAGCGTTTCAACGCCATCGCATTCCGAGGAACATTTCCAAATCTGCAACCGAACGAGAGCTATAGCACACTATAATCTCATGTCTCCTGACAATTTTTTATCAGAAGTCCCTCGGGAATGAAGTACCGAGGGCATACAAATATATATATAATTCGCTCGGGGCTTCGTTTCCGAGGGACTTAAGATAAAAATTGTCCGAAGACATATAGAAATTGTGCGTGGTTAACTCTCGTTCGGTTCGAGTTGTTGAAAAGTTCCTCGGAAGGCGATTGCGTCTGATTTGCGTTTGAAGCGTTGAATTGCAACTGACAAATGCTGGAACAAGAAACTGCCTTCCCTTTTGTCTCCGGATTGTTGAAGACAAAAGGGAAGGCAGTTTCTTGTTCCAGCGTTTGTCAGTTAGTCGTATAAATAAATAAATAAATATATATATATATGTAATGTGTGTGCGTGTTTTCGTGTGTGTGTTCATTATGTATTTTTATTCTCATATGATTCATGCAGAATTTTTATCAGCCACAGTATTTTGCATATTGCAGGCGAATGCTGTGACCTGGTTAGGATCTTCAGACCTTGCGGTTAAGCGGAATTGTTCGAATGCATATCCTTATTTTGCGTTCTTAAAAAGGTGTGTTCATTCCGAAAATGCAAATCACTTAATCAAAGTCTCTGTATCAATGAAATTCTACATCTGCTTGTTTACCATTTATATAAATTCTAAGAAATATATGTCAAAGATATATAGATAACATATTTCGCATGCACAACTAGATTTTCTTCGTCATTCGCGAAATGGCGAACTGATGAACTGACGACTTACACAACTGAAACTGAACGCCTTGCTGTAGAATGTAGATGCGTTTTCGAGACGGTCACATCGTGGGATTTTTTTATAAAATATAAAATGTCAGGGTGTTGTTTATTAAATGTCTCAGAGGACTTGCAGTCTGGTCAGGCCTGATCTTTTTATTAGCTGAAAATATTGATATACAGTTTAGAAATTCCACTTAGCCAAAAGGTTTCTTGCAGAAAAAAAAACTCTCAGCAGCAAAGTGCAAAATGCGGTTGCGGATATATCTATGCTTTAAGCAGATGAAAATAAAATTACATAATGAGCAGTTGAGCACACACACACGATTAAATCGAATGAACACATCTTGTATGGAAGAGAAGGGGAAACTTTGTTAGGAAACCTCAAGAATTAGGAAACGCAAACGCCTACTCATCCATCAAACGAGTGTCTGTCAATAATAGCTCAGTCATGCTATTGTTCGATCGGTAGCAGGACTTTTGTTCAAAGTATGATCAGTCACACGAATATTTGGTCATAGAACTATTTGTCATACGGACTTTAGGTCACAAATATCTGTTGCCAGATGACAAACGGGATTAAATAATTAAAATTTTGTTTCAGGAATGCACTTTTAACACTGGATTGATTCAGACGCCATCAAATCAGCATTATGCGATGTCGTCAGGACCACACCTTTTAAACGCGTGAACATTAAAATATACATTTGAGAAATTCCGCTTAACCGCAAGGTTTGCGCTTCATAAGGATGTCTATGTAGAAGTTTAAACTGCAAAATGCTATGACACATAAATGTCTACGGCTTAATTAGGAGAAAGTGCTTTACATTGAAGAGTGGTGGTAAAGATCCAATTTGAAAAGAACCGTTTCTTAAAATGACGACTATATCACCGAATCATCTGGTTGCTTACTGGTCTCCTGGATACGTGTGGAAAACCTTTCGGCCCTTGGATCGACACTTGATTTGTAAGCGGTTGTCGGTCTAGTAACCCAACGGCATTCGAATATTATTCTACCATGGCTATAATTGCAGCGGTGTGGTTTTATTGGTTAACACTTAAAAGCACCCACCATATGGTCCATGCAGTAGTCCTTGGTCCATGTCATCTCCCACCTAATTTCCTGCTTCATCACGCTCTTTTCCAGTGTACATTAGGCTGCCAGATCAAAGCTGGTGAAAACTGAAACCGCCGAAGGAAATCTTTGGAAGCGGTATTATGGGTTGACTGAAAATGCAGGACATGAAAATGCGAGAAAAGAAAAAGGCGTACGAAGTGCTAGGGGGGTGAAAATGCAGGTATGTAAAATGATGGACGAAGAGGCCAGGGGTGAAAATGCAGGCCAGGAAAAATGCGGACGAAGTGGCAGGGGGTGAAAATGCAGGCCAGGAAAATGAACGACGAAGTGGCAAGGGGTGAAAATGCAGAACCGGGGAAAAGGTGGACGAAGCGGCAAGGGGTGAAAATGCAGGCCCGGAAAACGGTGGACGAAGCGGCATGGGGTGAAAATGCAGGTCCAGAAAAAGGGGGTAACAAAGGGGCGAGTGGGAAAAACGCTAAAGGAAAGGCGTATTGCTATTTGCATCGCGAGATTTGATGCTGGTAACTATACGCGTTTGGATTTTCTGAGAGCTGTGAGCCACAGCATGGGAGCCCATACTGAAGCGCTGCATTACCGAGGAGATAACGAAGCTAATAGCGATGAAGAGCAGCGCATAGAAGAGCCGGAGGTTGCGGACGCTGTCATCGTTTCTGAGAGTCCACCACCACCGACTGAAGAACCACAACCGATCGCCGACGCATGTGAAATTTGCCTTTTGGCACCTCGTGTTGCCGTTGCGCTGGTGCCGTGCGGACACTCGAGATTTTGCGGTACGTGTGCTGATACTGTGGCGGCGATGTCGGGCCATTGCCCAATTTGTCGCTCCGATATTACTATGGTTATGCGTTTGTTTACTTAGTCCATTCAAAGATTAGTGATTATTTACATCTTACTCAAGTAGTTTCAATACTGTTTGTTATTTTGTTTATCACCACTTATTAGCAATATGTTAGAAGTTAACTGAAATGACAGTTTTGCATTGAGATTTGCATTTATTTTTGTTTATGACCACTATTTAGCCATATTTTAGAAGTTAACTGAAATAAAAGTTTTGCATTGAGATTTGCATTTTATTTTTGTTTACCACCACTGATTAGCAATATGTTAGAAGTTAACTGAAATCAGTTTGGCATTTATTTCCTAGGCCTGCATTTTCACCCCTTGCCACTTCGTCGTTCATTTTCTAGGCCTGCATTTTCACCTTGCCACTTCGTCGTTCATTTTCTAGGCCTGCATTTTATCCCCTGTCACTTCGTCCGTCTTTTTCTCGGCCTGCATTTTCACCTTGCCACTTCGTCGTTCATTTTCTAGGCCTGCATTTTATCCCCCTGTCACTTCGTCCTTCTTTTTCTCGGCCTGCATTTTCAGGCTATTTATATTTTTTCAAATTCATTTTCCAGGCCTGCATTTTCAGCGTTCCCGGTATTATATAATAATTAGCAGATCCACGCCTTGCAGGATTCACTTACACCAAGGGCGACGAGTCATGACTCGTCCGTTGCCTCACACCGTGATTTATGCATTTTCTCTGGACATTCCACTGGAGACCGTCTCTGGCCATATACAGTATTATACAATACACACACACACACATATATATATATATATATATATTGTACATGTATAACCTACCATATATATGTATATAGTATGTAAAATTGGTATCTATATAAACACATACTGGACAAGCCATCTATAACTTCTTTGTCAACGTCAGCGAACCGGTTTCTAATCAATTGGCATCAGTGGCGTAACGTGGGGGGGCGGGGGAGGACACTTTGTCGACTGCCCCCGGGCCCCCGAAGAGGGGGGGGGGCCCGAAGAGTGGTATCATACTTTTTATATGGGTTGACCTTTTTTGTCTAAGGATTTGAGAAGGGGGATGTGTAGGAATGACTTTTTTTGCTTGTCATGGCTTTTGAGCACGGATGACCTTTTTCTGCTTGTCAAAAGTTTGTTGAGATTGGGGCCCCCAGATCAAGGATGCCCCCCGGACCCCAACAAGTCACGCTGCGCCACTGATTGGCATCACACCTATGGCGATGACCTTGTTTTTTGCTTGTCAGGCTTTTTTTCGTTGTAATAAATAGTATTCCATAAAATTTCCTATTTTTTATCATTTGTAAAAAAATGAAATTGTTGACGTCAGCTTCTCTTGACCCCCTCCCCTGTCAACAACTTTCAAACTTTTTAACCCCCCCATTATTTGCTGACGTAATTAATGGAAAGCCCCGAATTGCTGACCTTTGACCTGCTGTGGGTCTTTGATATTTTGTTGTCGCTCTAGTGATTCATTGTAAGCAATTCTTGTTTCTTGTTTCTCCACATAGGTTTTTAATTTTTGAAGGTCTGACGGGATTCTGCAAGAAGAACAGATTTAAAATGTGACAGCCGGAGTATTTCTGCTAATTAGGGCCTAATCGAGAGAAATATTTCGCTGGGTTGGGTGACACTTTTTTTGAAAAAATTCTTCACTCTTCTCTGTTTCTGGCTTTCCTTGTCAGTTCGATGTTGTCTTTAGTTTTCGTTGCTCCTCTTGTAATGTGATGTAATGTAATGTAACAAAATATTTGTATAGCGCCTCTTCTAAAAAATCACTCAGAAGCGCTCCCACAGCAAATTACTGTGTATTGTTAAAGATATATAAGTTTTAAGTCGTTTCAAAAAGAGGGCCATAGAATTAGGAGTTGCTAAGCCATGCATACTGTACTGGTGTCAAGAGCATTCCAAAGGGTAGGGCCGACTGATTCAAAACCTCGCTTCAGGAACAAGGAGGTTCGTGCTTTGGGCACACTGAGAAGACCATTGGTCGTGGACCGAAGTCATGGCCGACCAGGGATAGAGTTAAGAGGATGGAGTAGCTCTGATAGATAAGGTGAAGGGGCACCAGCACCAGCAAGAGAGAGTGCAACCGTTCTCAACACACGACACTCAACTCGAGCAGGATAAGGCAGCCAGTGTAAAACATACATCATTTTATCACTAATGTGATCACGTCTTGTGACACCAGCAATCACCCTGGCTGCCGAACGAAGAACCATCTGTAGTTTATCAAGTCGCACCGATGGAAGACCAACAAAACGTTAACCAAAACGTGAACTCTTAGACTGTCTGTATAATTTATTCCTTTATTCCTTGTCCCCCACTAGCTCAAAATCCACCAGCAATAGAGCAATTTAATACATTGCGCATAAACTTTGAATTCGTGGGAAATAGATCAACTGATTAATTTATGTAGCACAGATTTTCGATGACACTCCTGTTTCGTATCTGGACCGTTATCACAGATGGAGGCAGTGCTCGAATTGTGAGAAAATGAAAGGGGGGTCATGGCGAGCGTGGTGTTTTAAGAATTTACACTTTTATCATTTTTGCATTTCTCTAGGGAGGGTCTGCCATTTTAACCTCCTCCCCCAACTCCCCAGCAATTCGAGCTCTGGATGGAGGTGGAATGAAAACACAGCAGAAGTATAGGTTAATATTCGTGTGATATCGGTCACGGATGTAGGCCTATATCAGTGAGAGGAGTTTGAGGAATTTGTGTGTAATACAGGTACAGGAGAGAGAGAGAGAGAGAGAGAGAGAGAGAGAGAGAGAGAGAGCAGAGTGACAGAAAGATACAGAGAACGACAGCCCAGACATGCTATTATGTATTATTATGCTAGTAAAATAGATATGAGATCGCCTTAGATAATCACTGACCTTTCTCTTTTTCTTTCACACACAGAATCAGAGGCCTACAGAGTGTACATGAATGGAAGCAAGGTTTAAATTCCTAGAGGCAATACACAATAAGTACAAATTATACTAGAAATTTCGTAGAGTCGTCATGAAACCACAGATATCTCGACCTATGCAGCCAATTAAGACATTTTCACAAAACTATATCATCGGACAAATCGAAGTTGTCATCGCTGCGACATCTAGCGAATGCTGAGCAAATGTCATGGCGAAAAATGTAATGCATATTGAATTGCAAGTAATATTATTTTACGACAAACTATTATATAAATCCAAAGTTTCCAAACCCAGATTTCGATTATTGTGGTTTTGTTTCTGCAATGCAATTTAACACGGTATTGATTCAGACGCCATCAATTCGGTGATTAACAGTTTTGACAGTTGCACACCTTTTTTAGATGAGAAAATTGTTCGATACAATTAAGAAGTTCCGCTTAATCGTGTTTGTTTTCAATGCAGCTACAGCCACAAGCAACTTGCAAAATGCTATGGCAGATATATTATTTCTGCTGTTAAATCAAGATAAATTACTTCACACCGAATAATACAAAGATCAATGGACATTATTATAGGCCACAACATTACATTACTATTTATATTAAATCATTATGCTTCAAACTGTCAAAGTAAGGAATAATATATGACAAAAAGAGAGAGAGAGAGAGAGAGAGAGAGAGTCAATGGAGAGATGAGTCGTGGCAGATGAGTGGCATCAACTGTGTCTGCCACAGTGACGTCCCACACCAGGCAGCGTCCGACTTGCCAAGGTATCATGGTCATGCCGTCCGGTCTCTTTCCATATTTCCATCTTTCCATGCCGCAAGAGCCGATCGATGGGCAGCGCAAGAAGCCAGTCGCTGAATCGTTCCGCTGCCCATCAGCTCTTAGGCGAGTCTGATGGTATTGGCTAAGGTCGGAGCTAAACATGTTGGTTATCTTCATGAGAATTATTTTGATTTAAATAATTAAAGTTTTGTTTCCGGAATGCACTTTTAACACTGGATTGATTCAGACGCCATCAAATCAGTAATATGCGTTGTCGTCAGGACCACACCTTTTTAACGCGTGAACATCAAAATATACATTTGAGAAATTCCGCTTAACCGTAAGGGAGAAGTTGAACTGGGACATATTTGGAGAAGTGGAAATTGCAAACTGCTATAATTAAGTTAAATTAAGAGAAAATGATTTACATTGAAGGGTGGGGGAGATCCATTTTGAAAAGATAATAATGGGAGACAACAAAATGAAAATATGAACGCCTCTCATGCAGATAAAGCATCGTTTGTTGGAGCAATGCTATTGCTTGCTAAATGTTAGATTATTAGATGCAAAGTGCGTTGCGTATTTCCGTGCCCACTATTATATAATTTATAGTAGCAAGCTGCAAGTCAGTTAAACATTCCCTCCATTTACGGTAATTTGACCCTTTTTAGTGTTTAAAAGATTGAAGCCCGGTGGAACCTAAGCTTTGGTTTCGCTCTCTAAACAGAATAAATCAATCTGTTCCAAAGTTTCGATGCTGTAATATGTAAAAGATTGAAGATACGGTTTGCGTTACTGTATCTCTTGTAATGTTTAAAAGATCTAATCCCGGTGGAACCTAATCTTCGGCTTCGTTTCATCTAAGCATTTTTGACGGCAGCCGTGATATTCGATACAGAGTGCTCTTCTTTTCTTGTCTTCGAGGGCCACGTTAGGGTTCGTGTTCATAATTCGCCAACGCGTCGTCCACTTGGATTTTACGCGATTTTATTATGACGACCTCGTTTACAACACACGGACATTCAACGATCATATGCATGCTTATTCGTCCAAACTCTCACATTTCCTCCAGCTCTCTCTCGCCTGTCGCCTGTCGCCTGTCGCCTGTCGCCTGTCGCCTGTCGCCTGTTGCATTCCGTCCGCCAGCGTATACGAGAGAGTCCCTGTCACTCGAAAGGCTCCCCTCCATCGTCCCCAGAAAGATCCTGTTGGTCAGTTCCCGCGCAAAAGGAAATCACAGAAGCCAATCAGGACATTTTCACACACACACACACACACATACACACACACATAAATATATATATATATATATATATATATATATATATATCTTTGCCGCTGGCATTTGAAACATTTGGCCCCATCAACAACGACGCCCTCTCCTTTATCAACGATCTGGGTCGACTCATTGCCCTACAATCCGGGGACAAGAGAGAAGGATGCTTTCTGTTCCAAAGAATATCCGTCACGATTCAGCGTTTCAACGCCATCGCATTCCGAAGAACATTTCCAAATCTGCAACCGAACGAGAGCTAGCACACTATAATTTCATGTCTCCTGACAATTTTTTATCATAAGTCCCTCGGGAATGAAGTACCGAGGGCATATATATATATATATATATATATATATATATATATATATATATATATATATATATATATATATATATATATATAATTCGCTCGGGGCTTCGTTTCCGAGGACTTAAGATAAAAATTGTCCGAAGACATATAGAAATTGTGCGTAGTGTTAACTCTCGTTCGGTTCGAGTAATGGAAAAGTTCCTCGGAAGGCGATTGCGTCTGATTTGCGTTTGAAGCGTTGAATTGCAACTGACAAACGCTGGAACAAGAAACTGCCTTCCCTTTTGTCTCCGGATTGTCGAAGACAAAGGGAAGGCAGTTTCTTGTTCCAGCGTTTGTCAGTTAGTCGTATAAATAAATAAATAAATAAATATATATACACAAATATATATATATATATATATATGTAATGTGTGTGTGCGTGTTTTCGTGTGTGTTTTCGTGTGTGTGTTCATTATGTATTTTTATTCTCATATGATTCATGCAGAATTTTTATCAGCCACAGTATTTTGCATATTGCAGGCGAATACTGTTACCTGGTTAGAATTGTCAGACCTTGCGGTTAAGCGGAATTTTTCGAATGCATATCCTTATTTTGCGTTCTTAAAAAGGTGTGTTCATTTCGAAAATGAAAATCGCTTAATCAAAGTCTCTGTATCAATGAAACTCTACACCTGAATGTTTACCATTTATATAAAGTGTAAGAAATATATGTCAAAGATAACAGGATAACATATTTCGCATGCACAACTAATTTTCTTTGCCATTCGCGAGATGGCGATCTGATGAACTGACGACTTACTCAACTGAAACTGAACGCCTTGCTGTAGATGCGTTTTCGAGACGGTCACACCTTTTTATTAGCTGAAAATATTGATATACAGCAGTGTTTCTCAAACTGTGTGCCGCGGCAGTGCCGCGCGAGATTATCAGGTGTGCCGTGGGATTTATTGGAAATTTTATAAAATTTAAAATGTCAGTGTTTTAAATGTCTCAGATCAATGACTGTGCTTCAACACTCTATTTTGTACGCATAGCCAGTGAGGGTCGTAGCGTCACCGACGAGTCTGATGAATCTAAGAGTCTTGATAATTCGCCCCCTGGGACCTGGAAGGACGGGAAGCGCAGCATCGCATGCAAAGCCCCTTGGTATACGAGATGATGCTGGTATGGAGAGGGGTTGTGACTTCGCAGTTAAAACTACATGGGGCCAAGTACACCTAAGCCATTAAGATACAGTCCCTGCCCGGTGTCTGGTTTGTGGCACCTAAGGGGGTGTTGTCTGCAGAGCGGCTGTGTACCGGCAGAGAGGACTTGCAGTCTGTTCTGAACCAAGCTATTCAAGTTGTGAACTTCATAAAAGCCTGACCACTTAAATCTTGACTTCTTTCACAGCTCTGAGAAGCAATGGATTCCGAATATACAGGCCCATTATATCATACTTATTTTTGCTGGCTTTCACGAGCGAAGGCTTTGATGTATTTCATCAGCAAAAAATTGCGACGTCTTTTCAAATGTGCCGCCGATGTTTTCACGTATTTCTTTTCTGCCGCAAGACGAAAAAGTTTGAGAAACACTGATATACAGTTTAGAAATTCCACTTAGCCAAAAGGTTTCTTGCAGAAAAAAAAACTCTCAGCAGCAAAGTGCAAAATGCGGTTGCGGATATATCTATGCTTTAAGCAGATGAAAATAAAATTACATAATGAGCACACACACACACACACATACACACACACACACACACACGATTAGATCGAATGAACACATCTTGTATGGACGAGAAGGGGAAACTTTGTTAGGAAACCTCAAGAATAAGGAAACGCAAACGCCTACTCATCCATCAAACGAGTGTTTATCAATTAGCTTAGCCATGCTATTGTTGGATCGGTAGCAGGACTTTTGTTCAAAGTATGATTAGCACACGAACATGTGGTCATAGAACTATTGGTCATACTGACTTTAGGTCACAAATATCTGTTGCCAGATGACAAACGGGATTAAATAATGTAAGTTTTGTTTCAGGAATGCACTTTTAACACTGGACTAGAAAGAGGCTCGCTTCGCTCGCGCTCGCTTCGCTCGCAGTGCAGGATAATACTAATCCAATACCTATACCTAATAGCCAATCATTGAATTCATGCTGAACAACATTTCAATGATCGCCACCTAGCCAAGCTCTGCGCCACGTAATAATTAGGCCTATGTACGTTAAAATCACGCAACTGTGGCCATTTGTGACGCTGTACACGTATTTTTTGTGTACGCTCAAATGTACGTTAAAATTGCTGCGAACAATTGTTACCAATAGCAACGTCGTCGCACGCCCAGCCCTCTGATGCTGCAATGACTCGACTAAACCGGTTCTACGAACAATTGTTACCAATAGCAACGTCGTCTTCGAACATCGTCCACCAACGCATCGCGACGTAAGGACTAAACGGTCTAAACCGTCTACCAAAGTCAACGCTCGCCCACGAACGCATCGCGACGTAAGGACTAAACGGTCTAAAAGCAAATCACCAACAGAACGCTTGAAGGTAACAGACATACAGATAACGATCTTAATATTATAGATTGATTCAGACGCCATCAAATCAGCATTATGCGATGTCGTCAGGACCACACCTTTTAAACGCGTGAACATTAAAATATACATTTGAGAAATTCCGCTTAACCGCCAGGCTCTCACAGCAAACGGACGGCTATGTAGAAGTTTAAACTGCAAAATGCTATGACACATAAATGTCTGCGGATTAATTAGGAGAAAGTGCTTTACATTGAAGAGTGGAGATAAAGATCCAATTTGAAAAGAACCGTTTGTTAAAATGACGACTATATCACCGAATCATTTTTTGGCTTACTGGTCTCCTGGATACGTGTGGAAAACCTTTCGGCCCTTGGATCGACACTTGATTTGGAAGCGGTTGTCGGTCTTGTAACCCAACGGCATTCGAATATTATTCTACCATTATATTATTCTAATTGCAGCGGTGTGGTTTTATTGGTTAACACTTAAAAGCACACCATATGGTCCATGTCATCTATCACCTAATTTCCTGCTTCATCACGCTCTTTTCCAGTGGTCGAAGAGGGGCCCCAGAAGAGCTGGTGAAAACTGAAACCGCTTTTCATATGGGTTGACCTTTTTGTCTGAGGATTTGAGAGGGGCCTTGTAGGGATGACCCAAGCGCGACCAGTCATGACTTTTTGAGATTGGGACCACCGTGATTTATGCATTTGCCCTGGACATTCCAAAGTCACGTCTCTGGCCACCGTGATTGGCATCACATATGGTGATGACAATATATATTTTTGTTATTTATTTTTATTGTAATAATAGTATTCCATAAAATTTGTATATTTTATCATTTGTAAAAATGAAATTATTAAACACAACTGGACTTGCCATATATAACTTCTTTGTCAACTGTCAACCGGTTTTTTAACCAATTGGCATCAGTGGCGTAACATGGGGTGGGGGCAGGGGGGGGTAATTAATGGACACCCCGGAATTGGTAGGGAAGGAGAAATTTATTTAGAAATTTGATCGGTTGCCTTTAGTTATGATTTTAGAAGGGGATGCGCTATTATATATTTTGTCAGTTTTTTTTTTGCAATCAGTTTCGGGAAAGAGCAGAAAATCAGCATTTTCAAACCTTTGAGCTACGCCACTGAATCGTTTGATATTTTGTTATCGCTTGTAGAGTTTTTCGTTGTAATAAACAGTATTCCATAAAATTTCCTTTTTTGTTTTGTAAAATATGTTTTTAAATTTTGACGTCAAGGTCTGACAAGATCCCCTGTCTACAACTGTCAAATTTTAAACCTCCCAGCCCCATTATTTGCTGACGTAATTAATCGAGTAAGAAAAATTTATTTAGAAATTCGATCGATTGCCATTAGCTACGATTTTTCAAAAACATGCTCTTGGCCTTTATATTTTGTCATTTTGGCAATAAAGCATTCGCTATAGATGCAGAAAAGTGCATTTGCTGACCTTTGACCTACTGTGGATCTTTGATATTTTGATAGCAGATTCATTGTAAGCAATTCTTGTTTTTCCTCCATGTTTTTAATTTTGAAGGTCTAATCATGCAATTCTCCAAAGAGCAGATTTAAAACTGTGACAGCGTTTTCTGCTACGAATGGGCCTAATTGAAATATTTCGCTGGGTTATGACACTTTTTTGAAAAAAATTCTTCTAAAATGCATGAAAACATTGTGTAGCTAAGGCATAATGCATCTTGCTAGATGCAAAGAGCTTTGGTATTTCCGTGTCCACTGTTATGATAGCAGATCAGAAAAACCTTCGCTCCATTCATTTGCGGTAATTTACAGTAATCATATGTCCAAAATTATATACAGCGTTTTATATATATTACCTAATTGAGAAACATAATGTACAGAAATGGAGGCAAGATTAAAATTCATATAAGAAATACAAAATAAGCACAAATTATAGGCTACTAGAAAATTTCTTATTAGAGTCGACAAAAAGTCTCACAGATATCTCGATCAATGCAGTCAATGCAAGACATTTTCACAAAACTATTGAACGGGAAATCCTAAATTGTCATCGCTACGCCACCTAGCGAATGTTGAGCGAATCTCTTGGCAATAAATGTAAAGCATATTTAATTGCCAATTCCATAACAACAAAAAACTACGGCAGACAATTGCATTAATCCCAAACAGATTTAGATAATTTCGATTTTGTTTCCGCAATGCAATTTAGCAATGTTTTGCCTCAGATGATATATAAAATCTGAGATTTGCAGATTGTCAGTGCCACACCTTTTTTAGATGTGAAGATTACGCAATATAAGTGAGACATTCCGCTTAACCGTAAGGTTAATCGGTACTGCGGAAAAGAGCAACTTGCAAAATGATATGGCAAGTAAAAAATTAATAACCAACTAATCCAGGAGTCTCCAAAGTACGGCCCGCGGGCCGCATACGGCCCGCCGACGCCTTTAATCCGGCCTGCCGCACGAAGTGAGGAGTCCTCACCGTTCCCTCTAAGCTGCGCAATTGCGCGACCGCGCAGAGAAAATAATACTGGCGCGCAAAAGATTTTGACTGCCGCGCAAATTTTTTCCACATGCAACTAAATTTTAAACAACTGTCTGCATTTAGAGGAAACAGCATTACAAGTGCAGAAGATTCGCGCAACCTCAAGCACATGTCATATAAAGGTTTTGCGCCACTTTAAAGAAGAAAGCTTGAGTTTTGTTGTATTGAACGCGGGATTGTCGCCGTGCAGAGCTCGTGAGTTTTCACCGCGTGAATTATACACATTCTTCTGTACTTATTCACGGCTGAGTCGACTGGAGGCGCTTGGTGCAGAAGCAACCGAAAAGTTTCTCCCGCGGCCGGGACTTGAACCACAGACCTCAAAATTGGCAGACTGGTGCGCTAACCACTGCTCCACCGCGCACTCTAAATCAGATGGGGCTTCAGTGATGGACCATCCATATATTACGTATGCCAAAAGTCACATTTTCAGATCTCTTTCCCCTGCTGCGCCCCGTGCATTTTTTATCCCCTACGAATTTGTACAAATTAGCTTATCCCAACCGTGTTTGAAATAGCAATTTTAGCCATAATCACTAGGCGTACAGTTGACTAAAGCTGTTACAGCTACAAAAGCATTAAATATAATTTATCGAGTGGAAGCGTGTGAAAAATTCTCGTGGCCTATTACACCTGCCCGTGAGAAAGTAATTGTGTTCAAATTATATTTGTGAAATTTCAACCGTCTTCTGCCTGAGCTGTTGCTTTTTTATAAATTGTACGTAGGCGACAATCATAATGCCCAGGGCATATGGCGCACCAAATCCAAATCGAATTATAGCCAGGCCAATCCGGAAAGCTCAGTCAGAACAGCGGGGAGCAATCTAAGGGGGATAAGCCAACTCAGTAATAACGATAATTATCTGTCTTTGGGAAATGAGTCTTTCCAGAGTTTAGGGCCAGGGCTAACCGCATGAGGGTCTTAAATATGAAAGAACTTGCCAGTTTTGCGCCGAGGAATTGAGGACAAACGAGCAAATCGACGGAAATGCGTGGGACCTTTTCTGGCAAATGGGCGACCTTTGTGAATAGATGCAGGCCGTTTTCACAAATCCAGTCGAGGCTAAGTGGCGAAAAATCACCTAAATTAATCCAATTATCCTCCCTTCAGTGCGTACATAATATATGGATGGCGAAAGCATGTATCTTCAGTGAAAAACATTGAAACATCGAAACCTATTCAGTCATTCTTCTATAAAGAAATATAGTGGAACAACAACCTTATTCATTATATTTCTTCTTTTTTCCATTAAAGCAATCACAAAACGCGGTTTCAGGCATTGCATGCAGCCTGTCTCCTGACTGTGTGGGCTCCGTTGTAGCCCCTTAATACGGAGTTATATTGATGATTTCAAGAAGGTCTTGACTTTTAATAATAGTGTTTAAGCGATAGTGTTTGCCACTAAAGAAATCACAAAACTTTTGTCCTGCTATTAAAGATTTTTAAACTTTTGCTGCTATTAAAGTTTACATATGTGTTGATTAACCCCTTAACTGGGGATCCCGGATATATCTGTCCATTTTACATTGAGTTACAGTTAAATACACGGTTAAGGGGTTAATGAAGAAACCAACGAGATTAAAATTTATGAACGAATGACATATTAGGCATCTTTTTTCTAATTACCCTTCTATGCTAATTTGTTCTTGAAAGTTTAAAATCAGGGGGCAGGATTTTGCACAAAATTTCAAACAGTTTATTGTGCACAAAATTTTCGAACTTTGCACAGAAACCAGCAAGTCTTAGGGGAACGTTGGTGAGGACCATGCACAAAATATTATGGGAGTCCAGTGTTTAATCTAGACTCCTGGACTCCGGGAGGAAATCAAAAAGCCGGGGGAAACTGACAAAGCCGGGGGAATTCTGCTAGGGGCCGGTGTTAGTCCATGCAGTATTCCAAAATTTCCGGGGAGAATTTGAAATTTCCCAAGGGGAAGGGCGATTCCCCCTGAAACGACCTAGATTAATCACTGTGAAAGTCTCTTTTTCCACCTTCTGCATCATAGAGACATAGACGTTGATTATAACTTGCTTCATCTTTCAGCTGTCTTACTCTTTACCATAGATATACGCTCACTCATGGACTCAGTCGTCGCCAATTTCGTGATTTCCTGATGGAAATCGAATCTGAGTTTCCAGACCTAGATCTTAAACATACTTCAGCGAGATTGCTGAGCTGTGGGAAAGTCCTAACTCGATTGTTTTGTATTCTAAGTGAGATTGAAATCTTCTTAAATGACATGAACCATCCACTGGTGCTGTTCACAGAAACTGAATGACTTTGGAAATTAGCATTTTCAGCAGATCTATTCGTGCATCTTAATTATTTTAATTTTAGAATACAAAGTGAAACGGCACTCATCTGCGATTTGTACTCCAAGGTTAAAGCTTTCCGTCAGAAATTGACACTTTTGAGAATCAGTTATCAAGAAACTGCTTCAGTCATTTTTAGCGCTCTGACAAATATAGCAATAAAGCCAAGAAGCTGCGACTTCTTTCTATGCTTGTTTGCTCAAGGTATCATTTGAAGAACGATTATATTTATCTGACTTGGATGCATGTTCATGGAAAATAAGATTCTCTGTCGTTAAAGATTTATGCTACTTTCTGATTTTCAAATAGAAATTATTGATTTGCAATTCAGTGAAATCCTGAAGGACAAATTTCAGAGAGAACATTTATTCCATGTAAGCAGTTGATTAGTTTAAAAAGTTTGCTAGTAAAATCATTTCTGCTTTGAAACTACACATTTGTGTGAACAGACATCTTCTAAGATGAAGTCTATTTAAATCCTGCTTCAGTTCATCAAAATCTGATGAACATTTAATATCGTTACTTGTTATTATAGGAACTACACGCAATGAACCAGCAATAGTATCGTTGCAAAAGACATTCGTCTGTTTAACGATTAGGTAGTCTATTGTGTCTCCAAATTCTTGACGTTCCTTATCAGAATTTTTTTCAGAAATAGATCACCTCCTTTGCTCTTTTGTGCGAAATCTTTCCCCTTGATTTACCTATAGAGATGTTGTATTTCCGCCCTTACATTTTGCCTCTCATAGTATTGGCTTTTTGGTCTCTGATAAGATGTGACCTAGCGGTTAAGCGGAATTGCTCATATGTGTATTTTATGGTTGGCTTCTAATAAAGGTGTTCTCGGGACGAAAGAAATATCGTTGAATCAAAGCGTTTTTAGAAGTAAATCGGTGAAATATTATTTGCATGAATCAACTGAATTAATTTTAAGTAAAATGAGACATTTGTCAATATTCATTTAATTTTCCACACTACTTTAATTTCAATAAATTTTTGATTTGCATAACAAGATTAGACCAATATTCTCTAGATGGCGGAGCAATAAATTTCATTTTAGTAGGTCGCTTTAGTGTGTGTGTTTGTGTGTCTGTTTGCGTGTGCCACATGTTGCTTGGTGAAAATTTGTTTCTGGCGCCATACTCCCGAGAAGAGCGAAGTGCAAAATACTATACAGGAGTATTTATGATGCTGAACCAAAGAAATAATAGAAACAAAATATAATTGAAATTGCAAAGTGAACGCCTGTTGCTTCGCGAAGAAAAGGAACAGACTACTTAGGCTAGGGTTGTCAACCGTCCTTTATTTCAAAGGAGTCCTTTAATGCACCTCTGAGTCCTTGTCCTTTATCGCTTTAATAAAGGACCATGGTTTGTCCTTTATTTCAAAAATCAAGTCATGAAACCACACATTTCAATTGAAATTTGCAAAAGCGGTAGGTCGACTTAGCGGTTGAACCCAATTTCAGAAGAAGGGATATGACCTTTTTTTTGCTTGTCACCCGAATTCAGAAGGGAGTCGACATTTTTTGCTTGTCACCACACTTCGGAAGGAAGTTAACCCATTTTTGGTGACACCAAGCTTTTTCCGCACCGGGTGTCCTTTATTGAAATTTGTCAAAGTTGGCAACTCTAACTTAGGGCAGTAGACTCAATACTATGACAGGCGTATTTCTCATGATGAACAAAAGACAAAATATGATTTAAATTGCAAAGGGAACGCCTGTTGATTCGTAAGCAATGAAAGACGTTCGAAGTAAGCTAATAAGTTCACTCGCTCATCATTGTTATTTTATAAAAATTCTCGATCTTAAATTATGACTTGCCAGGGTACAGACCATCAGATGGGGTTTTGTCTTTTCTTGTTAAAAAGTTTCCTCATACATTATCAACTAGTTGTTTTAACATTTTTATTCGAGGATATGACAATTAAAATCAATACAGATTTTTAAAAACTGTTTACATGAACGAAAATAATTAATTTGACAATTGGCGGCACTATAAAGGTTGAGAACCGCTGATATACACAGAGAAGCACTCATTAGAGAGCATGAGGGGCGGTTCCACGTTAGGGATGACTGGGGATGCATCCAACCAAGATTTTCTTCAGTGGAAGACGCCTAAATTGGATTAGAGCATGTAAAAATATGGAAAAATGGTTGATATGGAGATAATAAGGTCGATATGGACATAAATCATAGATATGGACATACCAGCAATAGCATGCATCGTTGAAATAGACATTCGTTTGAGTAACGAGAAGGCATTTTGTCTCCAAATTCTTGATATTTCTTATCAGAATTTTCCCGTAATTGGATCATCATCGCGGCTCTTGCATGAGAAAAAAATTCATTGATTTACTGGCGGAAATATCTTCACCCTTGCACTTTGCCTCTTATAGTAACCATTAGAATAATATATATCTTATATCTTACACTGTTAATGACTGAGATAGTACCTAGCGGTTAAGTGGAATTTCTCAAATGTATATCCTATGTTTGGCGTCTTATTAAGGTGTTTTAGGGAAGAAAACAAATATGGCGGAATGAAAGCGATCGTAGACGTAAATCGCTAAAATCGAAAATGCCAGAATCAACTGATTTTTCCTTATTTTCCCACAGTAGTGTACTGCGCTTCTGAGTAGAAATATAGTAGGCGCTATACAAGTGCTGCATTACATTACATTGCATGTATAGTAGTTGTTTATGCCAACTACACAGAGGACATTAACCTTGACACTGTGCCAAAGCACCTATTTTATTGATCTCGCTCGTGGTTTGGATTGGGTCTGGTATAAATCGTGATGAGTTGGGTTTATAAAATAGACCCACGTGCAATTATTGTGCATGTCTGTGGAAGGTGTCTGGGTCTAATCTGTTGTTTGCGCTGTGTCTGTAGGTCAACGACTGCTGTGTGCGTGTGTATGAGAGAGAGAGAGAGATAGAGAGAGAGATAGAGAGAGAGAGAGAGAGAGAGAGAGAGAGAGAGAGAGGGGGCAGTGGGCGCCTAAGTCGAACCCATGTTTATTTATTTCAAACGCAATATCATGCATCTATTAGACAACAAAAACACGTTTTATAATCAATTCGCTGTGTGAGAGAAGCCAATGGAAGGTCTGTTTTACTCTGTTGAACAGTGGGTGTATAGATATGCAAAAATCTCAGCTATTTGAAGAAATTCTCCGACAAAAGCCACACTTTCCTGTTGCACCATCTTCATTGCTTAAGATCCTGCAGGAATAATCAAAAACATCGTATTCAATTTCGATCTACAAGGTTCGAAATAGTGCACCTCCCACCCATTTCATAATACACAATAGCGCCAGAGACTGACTGTACGGGAACGAGGGATGTAGGCCTAAACTAGATGAGGGATTTAAAGTCCTGTCGAATATCTTGTGGAAGGGCTAGTAGGGCGATCGAGGGAATAGCCACGTATTAATCTATCTGTTTCATTGTAGGGCCTACAACAGGTTTTATGGACACTTTGCGATGACTGCAAGAGATCTAATTTTGAAACCCTGTTCGTAAAAGCGCTTCATTTGCTGCGAGAATTCAAAAACAAGATCTTCGCTTATAGACCGCTTTTCAGTTTGTTTTCAATGACATTGCAAAAAGCGGTCGCCAGGCCCAAAGAGATTGAAATGCATGCCATGGATTTACACAACAAGAGGCAGGCATAATAATGGTGTCTATTATATAGGCCCTGCCGATTTTCAACTGATATTGTGAGAGTTTCGGCATACTGATTGACGTTAGACAGACAGGTCCCTCGATGAGCTACGGAAGTGTAAACAATTCTGTTTGCGCAAACTGCTAGAGGCCCATACATTATAGCGTAATGCATATTGATAATTATTGGTCTATATAATATATTACATTATTTTGCGTTCATTTTGTCACGTCCAGGGTGCGATTTGTGACCTGGAGCAGTGGGGGGAGGAAAGCTTGGGGGTAGTTGTGAAATGTAAGTGGGGGTGTTTTGGTTAACAGTATGGGATGCGGTTGGGAGTGGGGGATAATTTTCTGCTACAAATCGCGCCCTGGTCACGTATATATGATGGTGGATAATGTTAAAGTGGGTTAGGAACTGTACCGGTAGGCGGCAACGTTCCCTCTAAGACTTGCTGGTTTCTGTGCAAAGTTCGAAATTTTTGTGCACAATAAACTGCCGTTTGAAATTTTGTGCAAAATCCTGCCCCTGATTTTAAACTTTCAAGAACAAATTAGCATAGAATACCGTGAAAAAGATGCCTAAAATTCGTTCATAAATTTTAATCTCGTTGGTTTCTTCATTTCTAACCGTGTATTTAACTGTAACTCAAGTAAAATGGACAGAATACAGGATCCCCAGTTAAGGGGTTAATCAACACATATAACCATCAGCAAAGTTTAGTCACAAATCACAATATAACTATTAAGGACCTGAAGGCGGACATGCTGAAACCGCTAAGTGGCAAAATAGCTTAAACACTATTATTAAAAGTACAAGACCTTCTTGATATGTTTAATGCTTAACGATCATCGGCCGACTGCCGACTGTCTTGAGCGATCGTCAACTCCGTATATTAATATTAACTCTCATCAGGCTACAACAGATTAGCCCACACAGTCAGGAGACAGGCTGCATGCAAGATAGCTAGCAGGTTCCTATGAAGCATTGCTCGATGGAAGGGAGAAAGAGGAAGGGACAAATGGAAAAAGACCACCCAGGTATTTTAAATATAATGTCAAGGTGATGCTAGTGCTACATAATGCCAGTTACTTACTGTAAAACGCTATCCACTATATTTCTTTAATAGAAGAATGACTGAATAGGGTTGTTGTTCGTAGTAAGGTTTCAATGTTTTTCCACTGAAGATACATGCTTTCGCCATGATTTTCAACTGATATTGTATTAATTTAAATGATTTTTCGCCACTTAGCCTCGACTGGATGAAAAATCTATTGACGCCCATTTAGAAAGGACAGGCCTTTCCGTCGATTTGCTCGTTTGTCCTCAACTCCTCGGCGCAAAACTGGTAAACAATTTCTGTTTATTAGCCCTGAATAATAAACTCTCTGGAAAGACCGCATAATTATCGTTATTACGCGTAATGCGCTATTGATAATTATTTGGCTCTAGTTCGATTTAATATATGCCCTACAGTATGATTTTTGCGTTCATTTTAAAAATCAACTCCAGGGTTGCATATAATTTGACCTTACTTTCTCACGGGCAGGTGTATCTGTCGAGTTCACACGCTTGCACTCGTTAAATGGGATCTATTGCTTTTGTTGGAAAGCTTTAGTCAACTGTACGCCTAGTGGGCTAAAAGTGGTGTTGGAATAAGCTAATTTGTACAAAGTAGGGGAATAAAAAATGCACGGGTTGGGCAGGGGAAAGAGATCTGAAAATGTGACTTCTGGCATACGTAAATATGGATGGTCCATGGTCAAGCCCCATCTGATTTGTGCGCGGTGGATGGTTAGCGCACCAGTCTGCCAATTTTGGGTCTGTGGTTCAAGTCCCGGCCGCGGGCGGACTTTTCGGTTGCTTCTGCACCAAGCGCCCCAGTCGACTCAGCTGTGAATAAGTACAGAAGAATGTGTATCATTCAACGCGGTGAAAACTCACGAGCTCTGCACGGCGACAAGCCCGCGTTCAATACAACAAAACTCAAGCTTTCTTCTTTAAAGTGTCGCAAAACCTTTATATGACATGTGCTTGAGGTTGCGCGAATCTTCTGCACTTGTAACGCTGTTTCCTCTAAATGCAGACAGTTGTTTAAAATTTACTGCTGGAAAAATTTGCGCGCAGTCAAAATCTTTTGCGCGCCAGTATTATTTTCTCTGCGCGGCCGCTACTGCGCAGCTAGAGGAACGTTGGTAGGCGGATGGAGCAGCAGTAGTAGTAGTAGTATTAGTGTAGAAGTTGTAATACTTTTACTACTACTTCTACTACTACACTACTATTACTACACGGCTACAACAGCAACAACAACAACTACTACTACTACTATTATTATTACTACTACTACTAATAATAATAATAATAATAACAATGGTAATGATGATACTACTACTACTACTACTACTACTACTACTACTACTACTACTACTACTACTACTACTACTACTACTACTACTACTACTACTACTACTACTACTACTACTAATAATAATAATAATAATAATAATAATGCTACTACTACTACTACTACTAACAATGCTAGTACTACTACTAATAATAATATTAATAATGCTACTACTACTACTACTACTACTACCACTAATAATAATAATAATAATATTATTATTATTATTATTATTATTATTATTATTAAAAATAGTAGATTTAACTATCATTTAAGTTGTTTAGTATGATTTCGCCTGTGTTGCATTAGAGGTAACAAAAATAATCAATCAGGAGTCCTTGCAAAACAACGGAAATTACCGTAATTCGCCCATTAAATCCATCACAGCCATCTGCTAAACATGAGATCCGACCTCAGCATAGGAGCTATAATAGACTCGTGGGATAACTCAACTCAGCCGATTCTCATGTCAAAAGGTGGCCTGCAGCCCAAGGGAAGACTTTAAGTATAGCAGATCTGTTGCGGCAGCAGCAGATTCTGTAAACAAATTTTAACGTTGGTGAGACAACCTTGTTTAAACTTGTATCGCTAGAGATTTCTTAGAACTATAACAAAGTTCTACGAAAATAATCCCGATTTAAAGGTTAACTTGGATTAGGCAAACATCCATCGGCAATATATTATTGACGAAATTCACTACTGCGGTTGATGATAGTTTCAGAGTCGGATTTTATCGCATGAGAAGGTCGAATCTTAGCAAATTCGACTATTACAGGAATCAATCGCTGCTACAATGCTAGCATCTACTAACGTTCTGTTTTTTCTCACCTGTCTTATCGGTACCTACACTCACCTGGGTTCAGCCGTTATCAGGTATTTATTATCTAACTATTTTCATCATATCAATTAGATTGCCTTATTTTGTAGGCATTGTCATGGAACCCACAAATGACGTTAGAAACAGCCCACAGTTTGAGCCAGTGCCGGATTACCCATTAGGCAGAGTAGGCAACTGCCTATAGGCCCGCGACTTTTAGGGGCCCCATGCACAAGACAGTGACGAAAGAAATGTTTTACTTACTTATTCTTAAGAATAGCGCTATGCGAAAGGCACGTGACGACGCTGACGTCATACAATAATTTTTACACTTCAGTGGCGTTCTAGTAGTCATTAGAGGCCTGGCCCCTGGGGCCCCAAAAGTTTGACTGCCTGTGGGCCTCCACGGTGCTTAATCCGGCACTGGTTTGAGCTGTTAACGCTTTACCTAACAGCACAACCTCTTTTTGCATATGGCACCAATATTGGAACATCTCCCAGAAGAAAGAAATACAGAGACCCATCTGAGGAAGTTGGAGCCCTAACTAAAAAAAGTCTGAAAAGTATGCATAAGTTTGACAGAGTCTGACAAAGGTTATCACGACATGGTATCACCAGGTGGTAAGGTTTACTGGTTTAGTAAGAGCCACTAGGACACATTAACCTCTCAACCGGGCCCCGTGTTTTATCCAGACTCCAGGACTTTGGGGGAATTGAGAAATTGAGGCTTTCGGGGGGAATCGACTTGGTTGAAAGGGAAAAGGCACAGTTCAATGCAAAATTTGTGTAAGGGCTGGGATTTTTTTGGAGGGGGGATTTTGAGGTTGGGGGAGGGAAATCTCTCCTCCTAACAGGCCTGTATAAAACACTGACCAGGCCTGACGTATGGGATACGTTAGCCGCAATCTTTCCGTATTCGGGGGCGTCGGATGGGATACTTCCACTCACTTTCCTAGCGGTTTGCAGACCGGGCGCGTCGCATCCCATACTGTACGTCTTATGCTATAAATCGCTTTAGTATCTCTCCATTCGCTAGATGGCACCTATTTTTTTAGCAACGAAACCCAGATAATCAATTCGCTGCTACAAGACTACGACAAGAATGCTCCGCCAAACCAAGGTAAACGGGTTTCTTACTTACTTTTAAATGAGTCTCTTTTCATATTTTAATAGGAGTATCCAGAACAATCTCTATGGCCACTGATCTATGCCCACCAGCAAGAAATCTGCTTCTGCCATTGGCGTCTATTAATAGACAACAATGGTTTCTATGGTTTCAGCCCACCAGTGGGCGGAGCAACCGGACTTTGTTGGTAAACACTGGATACCCCTATATCGTTTCGTTAATGAAATTAATGTTGAATCCGGTAACAGCAATGCATTGCAAATGGGCACTTTTATCAGCGACTGACAGAGCCTTCTATAGCGCCACTTTGTGACTTTTATTTGAAGCGAATCGCTGTAAGGCGTTCATTAATCATAATTGGTCAAATGGGTAAAAATTATATCTTTCTTCTTCAGTTGTCAAAAAGATGTTTCTATAATAATGCTTAACCTACTATTAGTCTCAATCAATAGACAATTAGGAACAAGGACAGGTGTAGTGCACGGGCACAACCACCAGTCCCCCTCTCACAATACCCTGCCACAAGACAAAATCAGTTAAAATAGGCCTATTTCAGCTGAAAATTATAATATAAGGTTGAGAACTTAGGTTTAAACAGGTCTGTCCCGACCACCATCTGTTCATATAGTTGAGTTGTTTTTTAACCCCTTAACTGGGAACCTCAGATATATCCGTCCATTTTACATTGAGTTACAGCTAAACCCGGTTAAGGGGTTAAGGGGCGGAAAATGGCAGAGTGGGTTACGTGCTGGAGCGTCAGGCTGGCGGAGCGGGTTCAAACCCCGTTAGTGCCCCTAGTGGCTTTCACACAGGCAGGTAATGCCTTCTAAGCCACTTTAAATCATGCTAAGTTTAAGTAAGTCCTCTTAGGAGCACGTGCTTACTTACTAACTTGCGGTCGCATGTGTCTCTGTCCGGTGGAGGCTTCGGCGCCGAATTCGAATTGCTATAGCGCCAGTCTATGCTGCGTTCACCGGCGGCGCACCATAAATTCGACTGGTTGTTATGGCAATACACTCGTCGGCGTCCGAGCGGAACCCAGGGGGTCGTCCCCTTGGCCCATTGGTCTTCTCCCCCACTTGCCAACCGACTCCGGAGTCACGTGACGGACCTGAGAATAATCACAGCCGGTCTTCCGGGGGATGGTTCTCGGCCTCCCAACTCCCCCATGCGCCCTCGCCTGCGGTCCCTCGGCAGGCTTCTACCCTTGGATTTGAGAGAGAGAGAGAGAGAGAGAGAGAGAGAGAGAGAGAGAGAGACAGAGACAGAGACAGAGACAGAGAGACAGAGAGATAAGACAGAGACAGAGAGAGACAGAGACAGAGACAGAGAAACAGAGAGGTAGAGACAGAGATAGAAACAGAAAACATATGTACTTAATTTCTATAATCTGCAGTGGGTTTAGACAAAGCGGGGTGAATTTACAGCCATAGATTAATGGTCCAAGCCACCCGGGTCGGGCCAGACGGCCCCAGAGCCTGGACCAGACTGATGTTTTTAGGGATGGGTGGGGGTGTCTGATAATTGATCATAAGTTTCGATGGGAGAATATGAGAATCCTCTCTCGAAGAGCATCCTCTGCCAAAGTCCCTTTGAATTTTACCCCACCCGATCCCCCCCCCCACCCCCGCCATCAACCCCACCCCTGCTTCATAACTAGTATCTGAGAATAGCAGAAATGGGTTTAACGCAGGGAGGGAAAGAGAGGGTGTTAATGAATACGCATCAAGTTCAGGTCAGTTCAATGTCAAACGAGTGAAACGACAATCGAAGCTGCATTAATTAATGACGTAACCCAATGTAGACATGACGTCATATAATATATGTGCAGTTTATTTCTGTATTTTGCGAAACAATTTCAGAGAAGGGAACCGAAGTGCGACTGGGTGTCTACATAAACAGCTTCCATTCGATCAACGAACAGACAATGGTGGGTCTCTTTAAAGTCAGCGGATTATCAATTTATATAGCGCCTTGGTCAAATATCTATTCCGCAATGCACTGATTCGAATTCTGTTACATTACAACATACAGCAGTTATATGCCTCTCCTTATATATATATATATATATATATATATATATATATATATATATATATACCTCATAATTCTGGTAAGCAGCCTGTCCAAAATTATATAATCGTTGCTTCTATAGCGCCACTTCGTAATGCATAGAAGCATCAACCGATGGTACGCCAAATCAAAATCACACATGATCCGGGTCAAATCCAGGATACCTGGCTGGACAACCAGGTGACAGTCTATGGTGGATGTAATCCAGGTGAAATAGAAGAATTTCTGATCTTATTAGAGGTAAAGGTAGGTCCCGTACTCGAGTCCGAGCGTTGGGTTCCGGCGCTTATCTCCGGTCTGGGCAATCAGCGACGTAGGTGGTACAATCCATTAATCTGGGGTAGGTTGCCATTACTTTCCCCAGACCCACGTTTTACCATCGCAGTTTAACGCTGCTCCTCAGTTTGCCGTCGCCTCTAGCGAGTAAGGCTGAGTCGAGGCTCCTGCGAGAATCGAACCCGCGACCTTCTTCTCCATCGCCAAGTGTCATTACCACTCTGCTAACTTTCCGTCCCTGAAATTCAAAGCAAAACTATAAATCTAAAGTTAAAAATGGGCATTTTCCAGGATTATTCGGTAAGTATGTACCTGCGCCAGTCGTGGAAAGATCCGCGGCTGAAATTCTCGCACATCAACTCCCGGATGGCGAAAATCCGGATGGCGGAAAACAGCTGGAACGAGATCTGGATCCCGGACACTTACCTCCGCAACGAAAAGGGTGCCTCGTTTCACGAAATGACCGTTAAAAATCGTCTGCTTCGTCTGTCCAGCACAGGCGACGTCTGGTACGTCGCCAAGTAAGTGACTGGCAAATTGTATAATAATTAATCGCAGCCTTCCTATTATTAACCCCTTAACTGTGTATTTAACTGTAACTCAATGTAAAATGGATGGATATATCTGGGATCCCCAGTTAAGGGGTTAACAGGTGGCATAGAACTTGCGGGACTCTAGCGCCACGGTTGTTTCTAGGATTATCAATCGATTTGTGGCGGCGGGAGATGTTCATTAATTCTAGGGGTCCATCCTCCCTTTATGGCTAGCGATAGCATCTTAGGTGCATCATAATTAGGGGCGTTGTTCTCAGATTTGGGGCGATGTTATGGGGGGTGTAAAAACATCTGCCTAGCTCGGACTCAAGATGTTGTTCTATAGCGTGTGCCTCCCTGCCTTAGGATTCTTGCAGTATTTTATACAGGCCTGTTAGGAGGGGAGATCCCCCCCCCCAAAAAAAAATACATCATCAACCCCCACCCAAATCCCAGTACTTACACCAATTTTGCATTGAACTGTGTCTTTTACCCTCCAACCAAGTCGATTTCTCCCGAAAGCCTCAATCCCCCCCCCCAAAGGCCTGGAGTCTGGATAAGACACTGGATGCTTGACGCCCGTGGTGTCCAGAAAATTAAATTAGCAGGTTTGTCTTTACTTTTTTTAACAAATCGTGATATTTCGTTGGCACAAGATTAAAACTACAGATGCACTTTTCTTGCTTTTACTGCTGCGAACTGGTCTATGATCACGTGCTCAAAGTCAGTTTTCTCAGTTTCTCCTCTTTCTACGCTGAATAGAGAGCAAGGTCACAGATTTTTTGGCTCACCCTTCAAATGGAACCCGGGGGGCATCTGCCCTATCTGCCGTACCCTGATCTAAAATGTTTTCTCGGTAGTGCTAGAAAAATTAGGAGCAAAAACGTTCTGAAGAGTTACACTTGAATTTTGTAAATTTGGAGTTAATATCCGACATGAACTGAATTAGGATTCGTCCAAATAGTTTTAGCTACGATTTTAAATCGTTTCAAATATTCTCTACAATGCTCAATTTATAGCTGTGTGTGTTGTGTTTGTTTATAGACGCGTCCGTATCAAAGACAATGGGCGTCTATGTGTGTTTGTATGTGTGTTTGGCTCCTCCTTTCTCAACCAGGGATTGCCACCGGCTATGGCGGAGTTGCTCAATTTACTTACTTATTTATGAGATATAAGCCAGAAAGAAACTGAGAAAAAGGTTCTTCAAGCATATCTGTAGGTTAATTTTGACAATGTTTATTAAATTGTTTGTCGCTTTATAGAATTCCAAGTGTCTCGAATAATTATTAACTTTACAATTGCCTTTTTTGCATTTTCTGGCTCCTGTTAAATAGAATTTCGGCCGTCTTATCCTGTCCAATGCAGCTTCAACGGTATCCACTCGACACGCAGATCTGTCCAATGGTGTTTGAAAGCTGTAAGTGCAAAATAAAAAATAATAATTCGAATACCAGATATCAGCAATCGATGTAAGGAGATTATGATGGCCATTATGATAGTGGCGCTATAGAAGTTGATTGATTGATTGACGGAGATTAACAACGGAAAAGATAAATTAGAGGAATTTCGTGTCTAACTATTGCCGCTAATGGGTTGGCAGAAAGCAACACGCAGTGGCGTAGCGAGGGGGGCAGTGGGGGCGAGCCGTCCCGGGCGGCACCAGCTCTAGGGGCGGCATTTTAGAGAAGACCCTTTCTTCTTTATCTGTCAAGAATTTTAGCAAGAGGCGGCACTTTTTTCGCCCTGGACGGCACTTTGCCTCGCTACGCCACTGTCAACATGATGATGATGATGATGATGATGATGACGACTACGACGATGATGATAATGAAGATATTGATTATGATGATGATGATTCTTATGATTATGATTATGATGATTATGATGATGATGATGATGATGATGATGGCGACGATGACGATGATGATGATGAGTGTGTATTTATGCGTATAGTCGGTTACACAATGAATACGATGTACTTTGCGTGGCTTGACTCTCCGGTGGACATCGACAGAGGTCTCCAGCTGCCTCAGTTCACCCTCTCCACTGTGATGCTCAGTGACTGTTCGATGAACTATACCGCAGGTATGGGCGCTGTAAGGTTGCCACTGTTCTTTTAGTTTAATACCCCAGGGACGTCAGTTCTTGACCATGGGCCTGGTCTTTTAGCATTTTAGCAGTGGCGGCTCTAGGATTTGGCAAGTGGAAGGCCGTTGGGGGGGCAACTTCTAATCATGGGGGCCAACCATTTGTTGTTTAACGTATGTAGCATTAAGTATAGGGTCCCAACTGGGGGACCACTGGGGGGGCCAGGCAGTCAATAAGGGGCACGGGCCCACCCTGCCCCCCCCGGTGGAGCCGCCACTGTCTTTTAGGGACTCCCTAAGGACAGGCGTAAGGTACTCGTCCTTGTATGGCCTTGAATATTAAGTCCTTGGCTGCGGTCCTGGCTTTGTGGGGGCAATTTCGGGGTCATGACCTCGGCCCTAATCTTGAATTCTAAGTCCGTAGACCTGGTCATGGTCGGGGATTTTACGACCTTGAAGGTCAAATCGTCCGGGCATTTTCCTGGCCTTGATGGACAATTTCGTGGTTCCGGCATTGTCCTTGGCCTTGAAGATCGGATCCGTGGTTCTTGTCCTGGCCTCGACGGCGTTGTCCTTGTCATCATCACCGTGTCAACACCATGTCTGTTAACCCCTTAACTGGGGATCCCGGAATATATCCGTCCATTTTACATTGAGTTACAGTTAAACTCACGGTTAAGGGATTAAATTATAAATATTGTACGTTCTCCGGACATGCTGACAATGCTCTCCTTCATTCCAGGAGCTTTTCCGTGCCTGGCGGTCCGGTTCATCCTGCGGCGGGACATCGGGTACTTCGTGATCCAGGTGTACGTCCCGAGCGTCCTGATCGTCATCCTCTCCTGGGTCTCCTTCTGGCTCAACGTCGACGCCTCCACCGCCCGCGTCTTCATCGGGCTCCTGACCGTCCTCATGACGATGATGATGAGCGAGGGAGCGAGGGCCACCCTGCCCCGCGTCTCCTACATCAAGGCCATCGACGTCTGGATGATCGTCTGTCTCGTCTTCGTCTTCGCCTCCCTCGTCGAGTACGTCGTCGTGAACGTCCTGGCGCGGAGGAGGCAGGGGTCCCCGTCGCACCGCCCGGGGCCGGCGGTCCCCCGGCGGGGCCCGCGGCGGGGACCGTTTCGGAGGTCCCGGAGTGCGTCGGATGTGGGCGGAGAACAGGGAACGGAACTGGTGGAAGGAGGCAACGTCACTGCGGAGAATGACGTAAGAGTTCAAAAATGACGTCAATCGTTTGAATATTTAGATTTTCATTTTGTAGAAAATTAATAATGAATTTATTAGTATGGTGATGTCGATGGTAATGGTGATGATGATGACGACGACGACGACGACAACAGAATTTAGTATTTTTGTTATTATAGTCATGGTGATGATGATGATGATGATGATGATGATGATGATGATGATGACGACGACGACAATGGAATTTAGTATTTTTATTATTATAGTCATGGTGATGATGATGATGAACAATGATGATGATGATGATGATGATCAGACTTTTGTTCCAGACGTACTTGTACATGGGACAACACAGTCATTCTGTACAACAACTCTGATAATAAGAACTCTAAAACTTAAATAATTATCGAATTGAGATCAGACTCTATCTGCGTATCCATGACAACGGTTGTCATAGAAAACAAACTACATCACCGCCAAAACTCTGTAATAAATATTAATAATAATAATAAATAATAATAATAATAACTTAATAATAATAATAATAATAATTTATAATAAGGAGATCGGCGGTCTTCAGGTTGGCGACAATCCGGAGATGAAAGAGAAACATCCTTTCTGTTACTTTACAGCGAATATCAGTGATACTCCAGAGATTTAACGTTCTGTCGCCTTCCGCGGAACTTTCAATAAATAATAAGGTTTTAATAATAATAATGGAAAGTTTAAACTTCATAAACGTTATTTGATTTGGTTGGACTCTGTAAACCTGTTCCTGACATTTTTAACTTTATCTCCCAGTTCCCATTATTTTCTCTATAATTTTCCTGTCCCTTGTCTAATCCTTATACACCTACTTTGCTCACCTGTCAGAAACACCTTACCACCTGT
Organism: Metaphire vulgaris; assembly: GCA_018105865.1. Lineage (NCBI taxonomy): Eukaryota > Metazoa > Annelida > Clitellata > Crassiclitellata > Megascolecidae > Metaphire > Metaphire vulgaris. Next base: position 10,325,515 of record CM030865.1, on the reverse strand, counting down.
TCGCGTACTTACCAAACCACCCCCACAAGCTACTACAAGATTGAAGTTACTGCTAAGAGGTTGGTTTAGATATGTGTTTCCTATACGAATAAACAGACATGGCAGTCTATTACTTAATCAGGCGAGGATATAAATTCACGATATCTTACTTACACAAATATCGTTCCATCGACCTACTCCCATCTTCTCTTTGAATCACATTCTTTAGGGGGCGGAAGATGGCAGAGTGGGTTACGTGCTGGAGCGTCAGGCTGACGGAGAGGGTTCAAGCCCCGTTAGTGCCCCTAGTGGCTTTCAACAGGCAGTAATGCCTTCAAGCCCCTTTATAACTTGCGCAGTTTTTAGGTTTTAATAAACCAGGCTATTTTCTGGGGCATCTCTTCCTGATCACGTCACCACTTTTAGATGACTGTTATTTTTAGACTTAAAAATGCATTTGTTCCTGACATTTTAGTAATTGATGTTACAAGAAATTGTAATAATAATAATAATAATAATAATAATAATAATAATAAATATAAATAATAATAAATAATAATAATAATAATATTAAATAATAATAAATAACGAGGTTTAACGCAATTTATGTAGCGCCATTTTTAAAACCGTCTTAGATTCTGTGTTCGTCTTTTGCAGACAAGGCGCTCGGAAAGCAGTGAAGGTGGTGGCAAACTTCCCGAGGTAGTGGACGGAAAGCTTCAGGCGAGGCGGGTCGACATGTTCTCTCGCCTCTTCTTTCCTCTTAGCTTCCTTGTCTTCAACGTCGTCTACTGGATGACGTACGTCGTTCCGCAGAGGTCCGTACCGGAAGTGGTTGCCTGACGGAACCGGAAGTGGGATCGTCGTCTACCGGAAGTGACGTCAACAGATCCTAGCGAAAGACGTTTTCGTGCGCGTCGACGCGAACTTGCGATTTGACGCACGTTACTATGACGTCATGAAGTCCTGTGGCAGACGAGAGAACGACAGCCAATCAGAAGCGGTCTTGAGATCACGTGGTCTTTTTTGAAACGCGTCTCAGATTTTTTCGACGAAACTTTCATCCGTTTGGGGTGATGAAGTCTACTTTACTTTGTGGATTTCTCACATTTTCCTTAAAACTTCTATGAAACAGATATTGGGCGCATAGGCGTCGGTCCACTTAGAATATTGTGTGGGGACCTCCAAAGTTAGGTACATGAAAAGTATATCCTGTCATTTGTCCTGGTAACTCATGACTCACTATAAATATGACTCGATATAAAGTAAATATAATTATATATATACATATATATGTGTGTATCTTAGGGTCAAGTAGCTATATATATATATATATATAGCTATATATATACTTGATACTAAAATTAAACGCATATTAAAAAGGTGCTACTTCGGTGCTGCTTTGAAAGCTCTATAGAAATTAACAATATTTACTTACTTACTTTACTTATATCAGGAAGTGATATAATTTCAGCCATAATTTTTATCATACGTATCATACGTATTATATTTTTTTGTATCACGCGCACGTATTTTAACGTATGACTCTGTATCATATACGCGTTATTCTACGTCACATGATACGTGAGCAAAAATACCTTAAGCCTACATAGCCATGAAATTGCATCAGTTACCGCAGTCTGTTAACCATTTACCTGCACAAAGAAATTAAAAGGGGAACAAGTGTTAACGAAATGAATTTTGGGATCAGTTACAGTGACGTGGCGTGACGTCGCAATTGATATTGCTCGCTAAGTAAAAAAATATAAGTAATCGAACAGACTTATAAAATACGCGTATCATACGCGTATTTTATTTTTTTATTCATACGCACGTATTTTTACGTATTTTATTTTGTCATACGCGTATGATCGAGCTTTGGTTCTTGGAGAAACAGTATGCAATTATTGCAAAATGCTGTGGCAGATTTATCTCTGGTATAATTAATTAAGGGAAAATACGTTACATTGAAGAGTTTGGGCGAAGACCCATTTTGAAAAGATAATGATAATTATGTTAGGAGAGAAAATATAAAATTATGAGCTCCTCTCATGCCGATAAAACATCGTCTTTTGGAAAGATATCACTGTTAGATGCAAAAGTGCTTTGGTGTCACATCCATATCAAATGGTGATGCTGCTATTTCCACTGCTAATAGTCTACCCTCGATTAGCTCCATATCTTTTGCACTCTTATGAAAGTCTGTGTTGAGAAGCATAGCTAATCCATTTTGACCACCTGTTTGGATATCTCTCACTCCCTCACTCATGAAATCTTCCATCTTGCTTCTGACAGACCCAGAATTTCGAATTCCAATTTTTCATTTATGTTATTAATCATTATGATATATTTCTAATATTGCATTTGTCAATATCCTTGACCACATCATAGTACGGACATTCCATGTCCCAATTTTGTTGTGATGTTTCTGCTTTTTGTCGGAAATATTTCCGCCCTTGCATTTTAAAGTAACTTATTATCGCAATTGCTTGGAAAATTTTATTGCTTTTGTACCTAACGCTTACGTGAGATTTCTTAAATGTGTATTTTATGTTTGACGTCTAATAAAGGTGTGGTGTTGCTGCGAATATATAAATGACGGTTCGAAGACGTTCAAATATATGAAACATAAGAATTGCTTTTACCATAAACCACTTAAATTAATTAACCTTATTTTATTCGAATGGTGCGTTTTTGCGAATTGGTTTCATAGTTTATAAATGTGACGAAGGTATCGATGAATGTCGTTTAGTTCCGGTGCCATCTGGCGAATATTCTGGATTTAACAAACACAGGGAAGAGAAATGATTTCGATGGAAATAGGAATTACCGATCTCTCTGATTTTCTCTATTCGGACTTGTCCAGTCCATTGAAGGTACAGTGTTGCATATCGTTGAAACTTATTAGGCAAGAAAAGATGACATATTGTGACGACCTGTCCTGCCAATCTAAGATAAATTTGGTAATCGATAGGGACATGTCCTAAAATATCTAATTTGCGTTTTCTAAGACTGTCTCTTATAACTTCTTTATGACTTTGGATGAGAACTGTCATTCATTGACAGTTGCTTATTTAATTGTCCTGATATCTCTTGCAAGACGTATGAATTTATTTAAGACGCTAAACCTGGCTTCGATGACAACGGAACGAATTGACTCACATCTCTGCGCCATCTAGCGATTACTGTGGCCAGTATTAAATGTTTACTCATTTCTATGGTAGAAATATATTCACATAATTATAATTAAACCATATAGCATTTTACACCATGATTCCGCGATATTCGATTTCGTCATCATTTCGACACCTTTATTAGACGCCGAGCATAAAATACACATTTGAGAAATTTCGCTTTACCGCGAGGCATCCAATAATTAATTCAACGTAATTAAGAATAAGAGGCAAAATTAAATTGAAGAAATATTCCTCATAGAATAGCTGGGGAGGTTACGCGACATCGATAATTATAATAAGGAAAGACAACGCCTCCTTATTAATTCCGGAGTGGGAAATCTGCGGCCCTCGAGTTGCATGCGACTCCTTCGGGATTCAATGCGGTCCGTTAGTTAACTTAGAAATATGCATGCGAGCGGCAGATAGTGAGATAGTTAATTCTGAAATATTTTATAGAAAATTTAAACTTTATTTTAAAATTTTTGAAATGGTAATTGAATTTGATATTCGAGCAACAATTGTTTAATCTCATGGTAATTTTATTAATCGAACGAATGTTTATTTCAACCAGGTTTACTTTTACCGTAAAGTTTGGGGTTGAACTCCCCCCATTAACTTTGCAACCCTGAAAATATATCTAAAACTACAGTTTCTGTCATGCATTGAATTTTGTCCTTTGTTTTGTTTTAAAAAGTGATTTCTGAATGTTTTGTTTTAAAAAGTGATTTCTGAATGTTTTGGTCCTTCGCTCAGCTTATTTGGTGTTTCCGAACGGTAGACAGTAGACTGGAAACCAGACTTAGGCTAACACAGTCTGCTTCTCCGCCTTCTCTTAACTTCCGATGCGTTGCCGCGATATTCAGCCATTAGAAATAAGCAATAAGTTTAGCTTGTTTAATTTAATATTGTCTGTGTGGTATCTTGGTTAAGTTTTACTTATTACCGTAAATTGTCCGTATTATTTACTTGCTGATTATAATATATAAAACTACACTTAACATAGCAGTCATGTTCGGGATTTTACGATGGAGAGTAGACTTTTGAGTTTTGACTTTTCAGCAGTGGCGTAGCCAGGATTTCCGGAAGGGGGTTTGAAAAAAATTTCGTCGATAACCGCCAAGGGGGGTTTTCACCCCCAAAATCGCCAAAAATCGCCTCAAAAAATAAAAATTGCATGATAATACATTCCAAAAATTTTTTTCGCCATCCAAGGGGGGTTTAACCCCTCAACCCCCCCCCCCCGTGGCTGCGCCACTGCTGTTCAGTATAGCGTGCGGTTTGAAATGGCTAAGATCTGTCGCATTTCGAGCTCTGTAGAATAAAATTGAGACGGACAGTATTGACAATCCTTCCACCGTTTGACGCAATGATGAAGGAGAGTCGAGAAAATCTGATCCCGATTCAAGTGCCTCATCACTCCGCCGAAAGTTTTGCATATCTACACAGCTACTGTAGCAATAGTTATTCCATTGGTTAAAATCATACAGATAATTAATCGATTTTATGTTTTAAAATGTCTATAAAACTTGTGATACAAGGAACCAGTTATCTTAAGACACGGGTCATCTCGCGATCGACAAACAGCCATTTCAATCCATGCTCGGCAGAAATCTCTTTTGTGATGTGTCACTCGTTCGCCTACTTCCAAACTCAGTGGCGGCTCTAGGTGCAGTTTAGTGCGGGGGGTTGGGGTTACTTTAATCATGGGGCCAACCATTTGTTGTTTAATGTATGTAGCATTAAGTATAGGGTCCAAACTGGAAGTGACCACTGGGGCCAGGCACTCAATATAAGATAAAAGCACGGGGCCCCCTGCCCCTCCGGTGGAGCCGCCACTGCGTAACTGAAAAATCAGTGACAGTGGGTAGTTGTTTCCAAACTGGAAGTAATTCAAATAAATTCATTGCCTGAAAAATAATCAAGAACTGAAACCGGCGATTTAGCACCTTTTAAATTAAGTCATACACTAACGGTCTTCGAAAGAAACCCCCGCCGACCAGACTGCCCTCTTTATCGTCACCAGTCCATAATTATTAGTGTATTTTCTACAACAACGGCTGATGCTATAGGCACCATTACACACTAGCGCTATAGATGTGATTGATTGATTGATTGATTGGTTCATCCAGCCCATGAGGGGTCCCGCAGGTCGCCAGGTGCCTATAGGGCCTCATACTGTTGAAAGACGGACCTTAACACACTTATGATCCAGCAATAGTATCGCTGCAAAAGACAGTTGCCTTATGGTTAACGATTAGGTTTCAGATGTTTTAGAACAAGATGTATTTTTTTAAACCATCATTTTGACTTGGATTAATTATGACGTTTCTTATCAAAAGAATTTGTCCGTTAACGATTGTTTCGTCTCCTATTTTGCGTTTCTTCTCAGAATTTGTGAACTTGATCAGAGGTCTTTTCTCTTGATTTACCGTACTTACACATTGCCTCTCATAGTAAATGCTTCAACGATGTGTATTTTATGTTTGGCGTTTAATAAAGGTGTTTTCGGCACGAAAACGAATAATGCGCAATCAATGCGCTCGTAGAGGTAAATCGCTGAAAAAGCATTTCCTTGAATCAACTGAATTTATATTAAGAAAAACCAGACATTTGTCAATATTCATTTATTTTTCACACAAACATTAATTTCAATAAATTCTTGATGCAGTTAGCAAGATTTGATCTAGATTCGCTAGATGGCGCAGCCATTAATTCCCCATTTCAATCCGTCGCTTTGTCGTGATAGTGAGTGAGTTAGTTTGTGTTTGTGTGTCTGTGTGTTAAGCCTGACTCTAGTTCTATTTGGATTTGGTGCGCCATCGGTTGATGCCCTGGGTATTATGATAGTGGCGCAATATAAGTTTATTGATGGATTCGCTGTCCGCAGATAGCCTTTGCCTTATATCACTCTAAGCTCTTTAGCAAGAAAATTGTCACTACACAATTTATGTTAATTACAAAAGTCACATTCTACGTTATGCAATGCATTAGATAATTAATCTCTTTAGAAAAATGCTTTATGTTTCTGGTATATTGTTGGGGGTCGCGGCGCGATGTTGCGTGAAACGACACGAAATTAGATAAATAAAAAATTTATTCCATAACACAGTTCTTAAAAGACCATTTTCTAGCTCCCTCAAACCGGAAAAGAAACCGGTCTCTTCACAGACGGCCACCTAGCGACTCAACCAGTATAATAAGTAAGAGAAAAATGCATCTCATAAATCAGAGAGGATGTCACATTAACAATATACATAGTTCGTGATTTTTGTATTTTCTCAATTTGCCCGTCGATTGAGTTTATTACACCCTTAATCACCCAACTCTTCGGATGTAGGCTATCTAAAGCCTTCTATTGCAGGACTTTGAAGACGGTTTTGGCTCTGACTACAGTGTATATGTCACGAAAAGCGAAAACAACTGGACGATACTTTTGTTCTATTAAGGATGTGCTTGATAAATAGACCTATCAACTAAATTACTAACCAATTATTCAACTAACTCACTGATTAAATCAGACACTCACTATTTAACTGAATTTACATGCAAAATTTACGTTTTTCAAAATGAAGAATAATATTTGACAAAATAAGAAGGACATGACGTTATTTGAGAAATTGGTTTTCTTGGTCTAATAAAAGGCGAGGCACGACTTCCCCCAACCAATTACCTCAACAGCCTCAACTTTCTTAGAGTCAACCCAAACTAATACATATTGAACATAGACATTTTTTTACCAAACCCAACCCAATCGATGTCCATGTCTGATCCACATTCGTCTGGTTTCTCATCACAATTTTTCTGAACTAAATCTTTTCTCTTGATTTGTGGTGTGAGTTTTCGTGTTTGTGTTCTTTATGTATTCTTATTCTCATTTGATTCATGCAGAAATTTTATCCGCCACAGCATTTTGCATTTTAAAATTCTTATTGCAAGCCTATTTAACCTTGCGGTTAAGCGGAATTTCTCGAATGTATAACCTTATTTTGCGTTCTTAAAAAGGTGTGTTCATTTCGAAAATGCATATCACTTATTCAAAGTCTTCGTATCAATTATATTCTACATATGCATGGTAACCATTATATAAATTCAAGAAATATATGTCAAAATATATATATCGATAATACATTTCGCATGCACAGCCAATTTTCGTCGTCATTCGCGAGATGGCGATCTGATGAACTGACGACTTACTCAACTGAAACTGCCCGCCTTGCTGTAGATGCATTTTTTAATAATTGAAAAAACTGATACAGACTTTAGAAATTCCTCTTAACCGAAAATAAACTCTCAGCAGCAAAGTGCAAAATGCTGCGGCTGATAGGCCTATATTTATGCTTTAAGCAGATGAAAATAAAATTACATAATGAGCACACATACGATTAAATCGAATGAACGCATCTTGTATGGAGGAGAAGGAGAAACTTTGATAGGAAACATCAAGAATTAGGAAACGCAAACTCATCCATCAAACTAGTGTTTATCAATTATAACAGCCATGCTATTGTTGGATCGGTAGCAGGACTTTTGTTCAAAGTATGATTAGCACACGAACATTTGGTCATAGGACAATTGTTCATACGGACTTTTGGTCATAAACAGATGTTGATAGATGACGAGTGAGATTTAAATAATTAAAATTTTGTTTCAGGAATGCACGTTTAACACTGGATTGATTCAGACGCCATCAAATCAGTATTATGCGTTGTCGTCAGAGACTCAGGACACCTTTTAAACGCGTGAATATTAAAATATACATAAGAGGAATTCCGCTTAACCGCTTGGTTCCTCGTGGCCTCAGATTTCTTTGTATAAGTTCAAACTGCAAAATGTGACAGATATGTTTCTTCGGCTAAATTAAAAGAAAATGCTCTAAGTTGAAGAGTGGAAGGCTGAGATCCAATTTGAAGAGACAATAAAGAGAGACAACAAAATAAAAATGTGAACGCCTCTTGTGGAGATAAAAGATTCGTCTTTTGGAGCAATGCCATTGTTAGCTTGCTCAGCAGGCCCTAGGACAGGATTTTGAGGGCCAGGGCCACAACTAACAGGCCCACCAGAACGAATTTTCAGTAGGGCGTGCAGATTTTCTCCAGGAAAAAGCAGTAGCGTCATTTCACACTTTTTGGGGGCGAAATATTTTTCAATTTTTTTCAAATTTTTGCAAATTTTTTTAGCAATTTTGGACAGATTTTAACAAATTTCGCAATTTTTGGGCAATTTTAGAAAATTTTTGGCAATTTTTTAGCAATTTTAGAAAAATGTTGGCAATTTTTGGGTCAGTTTTATCAAATGTTGGCAATTTTTAGGCCAATTTTAGATGGAAGAGGGTGCAGAAAGGGTACAGACTATCTTCTTTCCGTAATTCCGAAGCCCTTTATCAAGTGAGGCCTGGGGCCAAATGGCCCCGGTGGGCCCCCTGTCCTAGGCCCTGTTGCTCAGTATCGAATAGGACCTTCTGAGAGAAGTTGACTCTTACTTTACATGTTCACACTCAAAAAATGTTGATACTTATCTAACTGTCAGCAGTCAGCAAATGGAATGTGCATTTACTGTACTGACAATTTGTCAGGTTGACAGCTGTTCGTGAATAATGGGATGTGGATTGTATACTTTTTTGTCAGTTTTTGATTAAAATTGATTTCAATGATTTGCAAAGAAGTGATATCGTGAGTGTCTTTAGTCCGTGACATGGGCGGATGGGTTCTTCAGAGTGGTCCAGTCCATCCGGGGCGCCTCCGGTTGCCAGGTACCAGAAGTCTCACAAATGGCAGAAGATAGGCGTGCTAAGCATGTTAAGTTTTGACGCACATAGACCATAGTTAATAGCTGTTGAGCTTAACTAAAAGCGTGAATGAATAGGATGAATTAAAGGTTTCAGGTCTGGTTCTGGCGCCAGGTTAACATTAATGCTTACTATAAGCTGTGGGAAGACTAGCGTATTAGAATGAGGCCGTTCTTCAACCACACAGAGCTAAACCTCTGTAATGAAAGACTATGAAAGCAGCCACATATATGTGAGAATAAGGACTAAAATTCCTGATTCTCAGCTTTCATACTCACTCACAGAATACATTTCTTATAACTTCTTTATGGCTTTGGATGAGAAATGTCATTCATTAATAATTGCTTGTTTTATTATCCTACTATCTCTTGAAAGACGTAAGAAAGTAAAGGCCAATTTACTCCGTTTTCACCAAATCTCGCTTCGATGACATCTAATTGGTTCTCATCACTGCGCCATCTAGCGAATTGTGACGAGTTTTAAAGGTTTACTCAGTTCTGTGGTAGAAATAGATTCTCATAATTCATTCAAATCCAATTTTACGTTTTGATTCTGCGATATTCGTTTCCTTCACGAGGACACCTTTACTAGACGCGGAACATAAAATACACATATGAGAAATAATTAATCTATAGCTAGCAATCCGACAGATGCTAAAGAGTAAAGAGAATAATAAGAATAAGAGGCAAAATTTAATAGCCGGGGTAGGCTAGGCAACACCTTGTCATTAATTCAGAGCTGGGTCGCATGCAGCTCTCCCCGGAACCATTATTTATTCAATTCAATTAGAAATATGCAGAAAATGAGATAATTAATTTGAACTATATTATGGAAACCTGATATTTTATGTCGAAATTTTGGAACTCGTTGTTTCATTTGATATTTGAGCAAAAATATTTAATTTCATGTTTGTTTCATTGATAAGATTACTGGCGTATGTCAGCCTCTTAATTATAAACATGTTTGTTTTCTCTTTGTGCTGTCCGCCAAATGTAGTATTAGTTTTCAAACGGACATTTAAACAAAACGTGTGCCCAGCCTTGCATTAATCGAACGAATGTTTATTGCAACGATGCTATTTCTGTTTCATCAGTGTGTTGATATTGCCGTGTCCACTACAGATAGTGGCGCAAAATCCACGCTCCGTGTTTGCTTTAAGTAACACTAGTGCGTGTGTGACTGTCAGTATATGCACAATTGCACATAGGCCTACTACTAACAAAGCAGATGAAACAGAAATTGCTCTGATTTTAAATTTCTCGTTTCTTTTAATCAAACGAAGCTGCTGAGTTTGTTAGCAAAGTTAATCGGTTGTTTGGTTCTATTTAGAGATGATTTCGTATAAAAAGAGGATAATCGTCAAGAGTTTTTTTATATTTGCTGAAATTCTTTTTATATTGAAATAATTATATCGTGTTCATATACAAAGGTGCTTGTAATTCTTTTTCTGGTGAATGCCATGACTCAGCAGACTGATTAATGTAATTAGGCTACTCGTGTCGCCTTATCTATGTAGTAGACAGGAAATATCAACGCACTTATGATCCAGAAATAGCATCGCTGAAATAGACATTCGTTTGAGTAACGAGTAGGCATTTTGTCTCCAAATTCGCGCTCCTTCTTATCAGAATTTTCCCGTAATATAACTCTTGTATGCGAAATTGCAAATTCATTACAGATGTTTTCGAACCAGATTAATTATAAAAACCCATATATTTGACTTGGCTTATTCACATAAGACTGTCACCGGTTTGTTCGGTCGGATACCTTGGACTTGACCTTAACCTTAAATGATTTTTATTTGGTGTACCATCGGCTGATGCTTAATGTGCATTATGAAGTGTCGCTATAGAAGTTTAAGATTAGAGATATTTTCACTTGATTTACCGGCGGAAATATCTCCGCCCTTGCATTTTGCCTCTTCTTATTCTTATTATTATTCGCCTTGCACAATGCATGGTGGTACTATATCCTCAATTGTTTACTACAAGTAGGCCTACATCTACGAGTTAAAGTACTTACAATTTTCACTCTCGTACAAGTACGCACTCATTGAATATTAAGAAAACGAGTTCATGCTCCGCACTCCGCAGAGAAATTGCCGTTTCAAATCACGTTGATAAGCAATGTGGCAGAAAACATAGAAAGCATTTATTGACCCAACTAGAAATTATGAACACAAGCATTTCAAAATTTAACACAAAATGTAATTATAACTATCACAAGATTTTAAGCATTAGGGGCTGTCCATTAATTACGTCAACAATTTAGGGAGGGAGGGAGTTTGAAAAAGTTTGACAGTTGTTGACAGGGGGAGGGGGATCAAGAGAAGTTGATGTCAACAATTTTACTTTTTACAAATAATCAAAAAAGAGGAAATTTCATAGAATACTACTTATTACAATGGAAAAAAAGCATGGCAAAAAAGATCATCACCACTACTTTTTGACACTCGATGAGCAAAAAAGGGAAAAATGGTCATCACCGCAAAAATGATAACCTTGTTATTGGGACCTGTCGTTGATCTTGAGGAGGGGGTCAAAAGTTTTTGACATAATTATAGGGGTAACTGAAAGTTGACAGTTGTTGACAAGGGGGAGGGGTTAAAAATTGCCCAAAATTGTTGACATAATTAATGGACAGCCCCTTAAAGGAAAGCATGGAACGAAAGAGTGTTTTCATTAAATGATAGGCTATGCTTGTAATTGTACTCAGCGCGCTTGATCTGATATGCATTTGACTGCAGGTCTACTCGGCCCGCTTGCTAAATGCATTCACTGTTAGCCCACTTAAGGTCACCTCGTATATTACACAGAATTTATTTCTACTGTGATGAAGATGTCAACGTTTTGCTGTCTAAGCAAATAGATCAACTGAAAATAGGTAGAAGTAAAACCATAGAAGAGAGTGATATGAACCTATAAAACGTTGTTTGCATCTAAAGCAAAACGAAAAGCAACGAACTTTATGATCGATTAACAAGTGTTTGATGATAAATAACTGCAGTACCTAACCAAATGTCATTGATCGTACGTGGAGAAAAAGCGAGAATGCCTAAAAACAAAAGAGAAACTGAATTGACTGTTGACTTTTTTCATGCAATGACTCCTTAAACTTCCTTGTTTTCGCTTAACAAACAGGCCCGCAACTTCACTCCTCAAGGTCCTGGTGCAAGAGTGCTTCCGAGTCCTCTTGAAGGTTTAATGAAAATGTACATGCTGACCTTTGACGAAGGAACCACCCCCCAGAACCCTTAGTTTGAAGTACAATTGCATTTATTATGTTTATTAGGTTATTTCCAAAAATGTTAAAGAAGCCAAATTAATAATAAAATATAATAAAATATACGTTTAAAAATTGAAATGAAATAATACAAATTCTTTGAAAATTAGAAGAATAACCCATGTGCCTACAATGTCCAGACACAGTTAAACAAAACCCTATTTCAAATTAATTATGCGATTTTGATAAGACTAAGAGATTGACTACACTGCTGCACGCATATAGATGTTATTATAAAGAGGACGTTTACATGTTTATCAAATATTGCATATATGCGCCGCGAGAATGACAGATTGAAAAGAAGCAGAAATCAAAGAGGAAATTTAAAAACTAAAATATCAACACAATGAAATGATTCAGCAAAAGCGTTATGTCCAGTGCCATTAATGCTTTTGCTGGATCATATATCTTAAATTCTCCGATAATTAATTATTCTATCGCGCAGTAGTGCACTGGCGTCGAAACATCCGGGTATGGTGGAAGAATAAACATGGGCGTCCGCAGAAATTTTTCCAGAGGGGTGCAAAACAAGGTTTTGTGACGAAAGAAATGAACAAATTTTCTAGGGGGGGGTGCAAAACAAGGTTTTGTGACTAAAGAAACAAGTAAATTTACTTTTTTCATAACTCCACAATTTTTCCAGGGGGTGCAATTGGGGTGCAATTGCACCTCCTTCCGGACGCCCATGAGAATAAAGTTCCTATTCCATAAACAACTTGAAACAAGCTTATTAGAACTTATAAGTCGTTTCTCACGAGCAAAGCAAGGTTGTCGCCAGCAATTTGGGCAACTGAACACTAAGACTAATACTATCTATTATTTCAAACTAACACGCTGACATTTAAAGGTTAAATAATTGCAACTAAAATATTTTAGGTCCCGATTGCTGACGAGAAATATAGAATGGTAGACGCTTTAAATTCGTGGCCAATGGCGCCACAGCCGCCACTTCTCGCGAGTTTAAAAATTAGGCAGTAGGCCTGTGCTTGGCGAACGAGTCAGAAATGCCACGTTGAAACGATGGGCTTTAGAACAAAAGAGCATATGGGGGGGGGACGGTTGTCTGTAGTTGTCTGTTTCGAAAATCGGCGTATACGCGATAATATCAGACCCAAGTTTTATGATCTGGCTGAAATGTAGGCGCTTAAGATTCGTGGCAAATGGCGACACTTTTCGTGAGTTTAAAAAATAAGCAGTATGCTGAGCGAACGAGTTAGAAATGCCACTTTCAAACGATTGGCTTTAGAACAAAAGAGCATATGGGGGCGGTTGTCTGTCGTTTCTGTTTCTAAAATCGGCGTACGCGATAATATTAGACTCAAGTTTTATGATCAGGCTGAAATGTAGGCAGTGGCGGCTCCACAGGGAGAGTCCGGGGGGCCCGTGCCCCCTATTGAGTGCCTGTTCCTCCCAGTGGCCCCCTGTTGGGACCCTATACTTAATACTACATACCTAACAACAGATGGTTGGCCCCCCATGATTGGAAGTTGCCACCCCAACGCCTCCCCCTCCCACTTACCAAATCCTGGAGCCGCCGCTGACTGTAGGCCCTTTTCGCCTTTTATTCTCGTCCGAATGAAGGAATTCATTATTTACAATTCTACATCATACATTACTTTTGGTGATCATTTCGGCGTTTGAAATTCTTGTAATAATGCTTTTCCGTGGCTAAAGCTTTCGTTCATAAGCATTCGGTATTTTCATAGACTGGTTCCGAGGCCTCAGTCTCAAGTTGTGGGCCATCTTCTATGACTTCATAATTTGAATATGGCTCGTTAACAGTCCGGGGAACTTTGATATACTCTGTATTACGACTTCCTTCATCTGCCGCATGACTTCTATTAGATGACCCGTGAGACACGTTGGTATAGACTGGAGATGATGAAATTTGAGGCTGTGATAATTGACCTAAAACAGACAGGAACAACAAATTTCGTACATTTAGCATTGCGCTAACCACGAGATTAACAGAAACATGCGTAAAGCAATGGAGACATTTGGAAAGGCAGCAACTAGTCCCAGTGGCGGCTCCAGGATTTGGTAAGTGGGGAGCCGTTGGGGTGGCAACTTCTAATCATGGGGGGCCAACCATTTGTTGTTAGGTATGTAGTATTAAGTATAGGGTCCCAACAGGGGGGCCACGGGGGACCAGGCACTCAATAAGGGAGCACGGGCTCCCCGGTCTTTCCTGTGGAGCCGCCACGGACTAGTCCATGCGTATTAATAAAATGTGAACATCTGCATTTCGCTGCCTTCGTTTATAACAGTTTTGTTTTCAATCGATGTGAGTTCATTGCTAAATTTGTTAAACAAAGCAGCAAACTGAACAATTTCATCTAAATGCTCAAGTTCGTCAGAGTAGATTTCAACCAAATGTTTGGCTTCAGTGTTGGAGTGGTGAAATTTGAGCTGGGGGGTTGAGGACTGAAATTCAATGAATGACAGACTGCATGTACCTAATATGCGATTTTTGTGAGGTTGCAAAGTTAGCTGGGGAGTTCAACCCCCCCCTCCCCACAATCCCTCACCCCGGCAACTCTAACACTGTTTGGCTTTGGCTGGTAAATCAGAAGAATTCAATGCGGCAACACCGAGACAGAAACCCATCTCTATCTTAAACAACACTATATGCAGAGATCATTTGATTCAAAGCTGCTAACAGCTTGTCAATAGCTGGAAGAAAGATATGTATTTTAAACTCGTTCGACGCTGTTATGATATGATATAATATACAGCTGTACTGTAATATAACATGGTTTAAAGTGGTTCAGTAGGGACTGCCCTGTGTGAGAACCACTGCTAATCCGGCGTCGTCTGCTTCTGCATCATGATAGTTCCATAATTTATTTTCTTAAGTTTTCTTTTATTCTTACTTTACGCCGTTCTTAGAGAACATTGCATTTCTGTTCAATTTTTGAACTGAAAGAATGCTAAGGGGGCTGTCCATTAATTATGTTCAATTTTCTTCCCCCTTGTCAACAACTGACTTTAACTTATCGTGAACTCTTAAAGATCAATGACAGGTCCCAAAAACGGTGATGATCATTTTTCCCTTTTTTCTCATCGAGTGTCAAAATGTAGTGGTGATTACCATTTTTCTAATGCTTTTTCCATTGTAATCAGTCCCTATGAAATTTCCTATTTTTGATTATTAAAAAAGTGAAATTGTTGCCAATTCTTGACCTTTTCTCAGTCAACAACTGTCAAACTTTTCCAAAGCCCCCTCCCCTAAATTGTTGACATAATTAACTTTATCGTGAATAAAGAGACGCTAAAAACGGTGTGCCATTTTTTTGGGCCCACCCTCAGTCCCCGCCTTAATATGTCCGAGTAGGTTGCCATTACTTTTCCCCAGACCCACGGTTCACCTCGCAGCTTAACGCTTTCCTCAGTTTGCCACCGCCCTGCGAAATCGAGGCTAAGTCGACTTTCGTCTCCCATCGTCCTGCATCGTCCAGCGTTTTTACCACTCTGCTAACTTTCCGCCCATTATAAGGAGGATAGAATCTAAAATCTTGTCAATAGCGTACACTTTTCATTGATTTTACGGTTTTCACCTGAGCGTGAGCCGTGAGCCTTACTTTTGATGTAGATTCTGCCGACACAAACGAATAGAACTATTAAGCATACGCAGGTGACGCACACGCCAATCAGTGCGTTACGGAAGACATGGAGACCTTCAGAAGAATGAACTAGAAAAGTATTATCAGTTTTTCTTCAATTAATTAAGAATTAGATTTACTCGAATATCTGATTCTAGATTTATCTTTTTATTTAATCATTACATTGAGGCAAATTGGCGAGTCTTTTGACAGCTCAATACCGGTCTAGTGCAACATTAGTGGGTCTATGAGACTGAGTTGATAATTCATTTAAAAAAGTGCGCAGGCAAACAGGTTCGTCATAGACCTGCATAACAAAGAATTCACAGAAGAGTGGGTCGTCATTTAGCCAACTACGTCACAGATCGATAAAACAGAGGCGTCATTTGGGAAGGCTGGGGGCCGTGCCCCTCCCCACATGGAAATGAAAATATTAATTTATAATATATTAATGTGCAAAAAATTGCAAAAATTGCCAAAAATATTAAAAAATTGCAAATTTTCCAACATTGGCCCTAAAATTTGCAAAAATTGCTCAAAATCTGCAAAAATTTGCAAAAATTTGTCAAAAATTTGCAAAAAAATTTTTATCACCCCAAGAAAAGTGTGAAATGACGCCACTGCGATAAAATGGATGAAGCTTACAATGTTTTGATTCAAGTAATAGCTTCCATAGTAGCAATGAAGAAGGTAAATGAAACGCCGTGATATCTGACTTTCCAGCAAAGTGGCCTAAAGATAGTCTCTAGAGTCAGCAGGGCCACCGAGAGAAAATTCCGGGCCCCGGTGCAAAAAATTTGTGGGGCCCCTGAGAAATTTTTTTTTGAGTTTCCGAAAAACCCGACAAGCAAAAAAACCTCGTTTATTCTCCAAAACAGCCTGACAAGCAAAAAAAGAAACAAAGAGAAAAAACCTTATCACTTCTATTAATACATCATCACCGGCCATGGGCCCCTAAGAGCTCCATGGGCCCCGGTACAATGTACCGGTTATACCCCCTCTCCTCAGGCCTGAGAGTCAGACTCAAATTGAATGCATGTGTGAATACTATTCCTCGATATCCGCGGGTCAATTTGAAGTTGGACAGCCTATTTTGAGTCATGACAAATTGGGATTACTTCTGGCGCAAAATTTTTCAAAGACAATTGCGACTGCAAATATAAAATTCTTTGTAGAAGCGAAATCTATCACAGAAGGGCGTCAAAGCGTTAGATTTGTTGCAGTTTTGACGAAAGCCCATTGCGCTGCTGTCCATGTATCTCTAAATAACGCAATCGTATGAAAATAATATACAATGTACTACTAAATTATAGCGGCAAAGCATATAAAGCAACCACGCAAACCTTCGATTGTGATATGAGCTGTTACGTTGGCCTTTCTTTCTCTGCCTCCAACCATATTTCGCGCGATGCACATGTAGGCTTCCTGATTTTCTTCCTCATCGGATGTGACCAGCGTCAAAATAGAATCGGTGCTAATGACGATGGGTGGATACGTTAACTTCTGCCACGTGTACGTTGGAGATGGATTGCCCTCAGCAGTGCAGCGGATCTTATTGCCAGCCTCGTAGACTCCTCTCATTGGAGTAAATGATACATTTCTGACGCCATCTGCAATGTTAACCAAAAATGAGGGAAGAAATTAAGAGATGCAGTGTCTATGCTATTGGCGATAATGTAGTTATTTCAAATGTCAGAATATAATTAAATTCTAACAAATCAGCCACCCAACCCTCTTAATTAACGATATCTTCTTATCCTAAGGTACTTACATTCTACGTGTAAGGTAACATTCCACTGATATTCCAATGGAGGAGAAGAAGCCTTTGTAGTTGGTTGATCATTTAGTTCAATGAAATTGAACTTGCATTCAAATGCAGCTCCAATGTCGTTGGCTTTTACTTGAACAGCTACGGTAGAAATTATCTGACACGATGACGAGACGCAACTCTCGCGAAGATCGGACGAAATGTGGCGATGACCATCGCCATTCTGAATTGACCATTGAAAAGAAGGTGTCCTGGTACCACTGTAGATGAGGCGACATTGCATGAGGACAATGTCTGATTCCTGTACGATATTGTTCGATTCGCTCGCATTTGTTTGGCATATTGGATTGGCAGCTATAACAACAAAATTCAAATGATTGGTGAAATTTTATGCAAGATAGTGAAGTCTTTAATGTAGGGACCATGCCTCATTAAAGAGTCGTTAAGACTCAAAACAATTCGAAGGAAATTCAAGAAACATGATCGAATTTACGTGGATGAAAACTGTAAACTAAAAATTAACAGCAACATTTAGAAACGTAAGGTTGAAAATTGTAGACGTATCTTTCGTAATTGTGAAGGATAGTGGCTAGTTATATCAACTGAATTTTAAAAATTAATAAAATATAATTCAAGGTAAAATATAGTTCATATTGAAAATTAATTACTTTCTATAATGTCTTCTCACAGAAAGTGGCAAAATTCAAAGTTATTGTAGGCTATCTGACGCACAAAGAAAGCGAGTGCCTTCATTCAAGGAAAGCAGCTGAGTGTCGGTCAAATCCCAAAGGTCATTCAACAAAATCAGCCATTCAATTAATAATTATTATTATTATTGTCGAAATGCAGCATTGATTTATTACTCTGGTCTCAAGCGTTACCTACCCAAAACGACTAGTTCGGCAGAATAAAAACTTCTCTTTGCAGCCGAATCTGATTCCGGAATTGAGATTATGCATTCGTAAATTCCAGCGTGTTCAAGATTTGTTTCGGGAATTTGAAGAGCTCGACGTTGCTTGGTGGAACTACCTGCTGTAGATTCGGTGTTAACAATTTCCTTAATTGAATTTCTTATTCTATCGTAGGAGCAGTTGAGAAGCTTGAAAGAGTTTGCCTTATTAGGCTTACAGTACTTCCACCGAATGATAGCGTTTTCCACGTCTGAGCTGCATTCCATTTCAACTGGAGCTCCAGCAACTATTGCACGATTAGTCGGCTTTGTCGTAAAGCTTTCTCTTGTATTTGCATTTCCTGAAATCCGTAATTCTCAACTTTTATATTTTAAAATCTCGGATGAAGCAAATTGACTGAATTCATTTATGCGGTGTTTAGGGTGTCCAGACAAAATCGCGGACGACAAAATAGCGGAGACAAAATAACAAAATCGCGGAGTCAAAATCGCAGAGACAAAATCGCGGACACAAAATCGCGGACGACAAAATAGCGCAACACTTAGAGAGCACAACTTTTAATTTAACATGTTTATTAAAATTCATAAAACACCAAAGCAATTATATTATTTGGTTGATAGGAAATACAAGTGTAATCTTGGGGGGATTAAAGAAATGAATGCCCTCTTTTGAATTTGCAAATAGAAATTTTTGTGTATTGGATCCTAGAAAAAATTAATTTAATATTGGCAATTTAACATGTTTGTAAAATTTTTAAAGAATATAAAAATATACTAAACTGTTTAAAATGTCTCTTCATATTAACAATAACGTAGATTTAAATAAGGTCTCTTCATATCAATCAATCACGTCGCTCCGTTCCTATCGAATTACGTCGGCGGACGATTACGCCAAACATCGCGATTTTGTCTCCGAAAATTTTGTATTTAGGTCTGCTTTTATCGGCAACTTTGTATTTTAAAAGACCTTACCGATGACTAATTTAACATCGTTCTAAATGGTAGGTCTGCTTTTATCATGTCAAAGAAGTTAAGAAAGCTAAAAATTTGCAAAGTATTCTTTACATAAAGATCACACTATCAAAATGTCCTTGCTATGTGCCCTTGTTACCAGCAGTTCTCGTGATATAATGCTACTTTTATTATCGATATGGTATTTGTTCAACGACAAATACAGTAAACTGACATTAAGAGCATCCGGGTGTGTGCAAACGATAAAAGCTGATATCAAAGATTAGGCCTACGTTTCTGTAGGTAATTTCCTCCTAGCCCTGTTGTGAACCTGGACATTTCGAAATTATTATTTCAGTTTCGCCTTGTGTACAGTATTTAGGCTTAGCTTAGTATAAGCTTATATATATGAAAGCTTTCTTTAAAATATGAATTAGACCTATAGTAAATTATTTCTAAGAAATTAGCCTTGCAAGTTGTACTTTGCAAGTTGTACTTTATCGGTTCATTTCTGGAAAACGCACCTATCTAATTGCTTGACCGTTGATGTACCGTATTTTTATTTTTTAATATATTTCCAAGAGAGGGCGAAAAATTAGAACTGGCCTGTAAGGCCGACGGAAGCTAGTTCACGACTCGCAGGAGCCTTTGGGTTGATGCAGTTTTCAACTCAATTTAAGTGGTTGGTAGCAATGGCAACATTGTGAAGGCAAACATAGGTTCGGCGGAATGATTGGCCATCGTCCGCCGTCAATCCAAAGGGATCCGGACCCAAAAAAATTAGGATAGGGGTTCCAGCACTTGTTGAACTCCCAATATTTCAATATTTTGATCTGCCAGTTGACATATTTCTAGAATCAATACATGTTCTTCATAAAATTTCTCTTTTTAGAAAATTCCATATTAATATATCGGTTCAGCGATGGCGACCCACAAGGGCCGGTTTCCTCCATTGATTTATAGTACATTCAGCATTTATTTTTGTCGCATGCTCAGGACATGTTGCCTCACTCCAACATCAATAACTGTTTTACTCAACAGTTTTAGACTAGTAAGTCGTTGCGGTACCGTGACTGCGTTTATGTAAATCACCTGCAACTGTGAACTTTTTGAATCCGGTAGTTAATCCATTGGGACAAACAACCAGTCGGACTGTCGAAAACTGGTCGCTTGGTGATTGTCTTAAGTGGAACGGTCATGCCGCTTAATGGTCATCGATGGGACGATGTCAAGATGTAAGACTTGAGCCGAAATTACTAAATTTAGATAGTTGACGGCTGTACAGCAGCGTTGATGCGTTAGTAACGCAACGTAGCTACGCCAACCGCCTGATTTAATGGTGTTTGACTCTAGAGTTTAGAGTTTAGATCAACCAGATGGGTTTATCGGATTAAGAACAAAGTTATCGGGAGATGGAAATAACGAGAACTGAGTCAACGACTGCATTTTAAAAAATTTCCGACAAACAGAAGTTGATTATCTAAACGTCAAAAGTGCTGAGTAGTGGATAATAAAATAATGTATCCAAAACGTCTTCACAAGCAATGGAAAAAGATGTCTAAAATCGGTTGGCCTATTTTTGATGGTACCTATCCGTTACAGCCCTTCAACATTCCCTGGCACTTTTCCAGTCTTAATAAAGCTCTGAGCTATTGGGTTTATCGAAATAACGGGGTCAGACCATTCATTGTTATCCTAATACATGGAAATAATGAGAACTGAGTCAACATGTCTGCATTTTAAAGACATTTCTCTTGCTTGAACTAGACGGTTGATTGTCTAAACGTCTAAATCCGAGTAGTGGATAATAAAATAATGTATCCTAAGCGACAATGCAATAGCATGGATATGTGGCTGTCTAAATATTCTAACAGAAATGCTCCAGCTGAATCATCAATTTCATCGAAGCCTACCGACTCTTTCGCTGTTAATGAACAGGTTGGTAGCGACCAGTTGCTACACTAGTGACCAAAATTACGGACACGCCTTCAAATTTCACCTTCTTCTCGATAATACAGCATCCGACAGCATAATTTAACTATTCTGCGTCTTCTTCATGTTAGTTATTCTATGGAGGAAAAGTGTTGTGAATCATTTTATAGCTCTATAAGTAAATGGTTGTGCTTTTGACGAAATTTTACAATTATTTGAGCTTCGCGTGTCGAAAAGCCAGATATTTCGACAAGGCTGGTGTCATTTTATATTAATATAATTAATTATTTATTTATTTAATAATTAATAATTAATTAATATAATTATATTAATACAATATTACTATGAAAACTTTTATTCGCCAATCAGTATACCCGTTCATAATAGATCTGTTTTCTCTTTCAAAATATTACTATTACTAATCTACTAATATTTTTATTATTAAAAATATTACGATTAATTGCATTCAATTAATAAACGTAAGAATTCATCATTTTTAATGTATATTAAATTTTTTATGATTATTCTACAAATAAATCATGAAAACCTGACTATTAGACCTCGTATTTTCAAGGCATGAAAGATGGCTATATTCTTGTCTCATCACTCCATGTTACTTTACTCAAATCTTCTGCCGCCAGTTAACATGTTCCTTTGCCCACTCAACTTTTTCTGCCTTTGTTTAACATTAAGAATAGGTTATTTTCTTGCAATCCTTACCGATTCGACATTCCCACATCAGGTAATTTCTTTATGTCTTTCTTTCATGCTATGTCTTTCTTTATGTTTTATTTCTTTACGTTTTTAAAAAATTTATTTATTTATTCTGTTTCTCAAGGACAGTCTCACAAGTCTCAAAAGTCTCACAGTTCTTCTATAATTTTTAAGTGTAGTTGATCTTTTCTTGTCATTTGCTGGCTGGCTGATTTCCACTGGTGGGCAGTGACTTGAAAGAAACCATTGTTGTCTATTAATAGAAATGATTCACCACCATCAGATTTTTTGCTATGTGGTGGGCTAGATCAGTGACCCAGAGCGTTGTTGAAGAACATAAAGACACACCTGTTGATCTTTTCTTGTCATTTGCTGGATGGCTGATTTTCAACAGAACTTGTGACTTGAAACCTCGGGCACAGTTTTCGTACACCCGAAAATGATGCACCACCATCAAGTTTTTTTAGCTATATTCCTGAGCTATATCTTCAAGATTTTAGAGATAGTCCAAGTTTCTGCACCATATAACATGACTGGCCAAGCAGAATATTCAAGAGATTTAATCTTTTTTATTGCTAAATGTCTGTTTGTCAGTGTGTGTTTTGCATCACTGGTGAACCAGTTTTCCAGATATGTGAAAGTTGTGACTTCTTTAATTTTCCTCCATATATGTTGATTTTGCAGTTGTGAATGTTGTCTTTCTTCTTGGAGCTCCTTCAAACATCAATAATGTTTTCTGATGATTACTCTTAAAACCTTTCTTCATGCTTTCTCTATTTACTTGCTTAATGAATTCCTGCAATTTTTTGTAAAACCACCATAAGCGCTACATAATCTGCAAATTGTAGGTTATTAACGTTATGTACACCTACTCTAAATCCTTCTAGCTCTTCACGATTTATTTTCCGTGTGCACTGAACAATAATTCCGGAGATAATCCACATACCTGTCTGGCACATTTTACTATTCTGAACCATTTTCTAGTTGTTCCATTTATACTAATTCCTAGGTGTTGTTTTCTGGTTCCAATATTTTTCTGTAAATATTCTTAAATATTTTATAATATCCATGTTTTAAAAAGTTCATTATGGCGGACCTTTTCTTAACTGGGAATGCGGATATATCCGTCCATTTTACAAAAGTTCATTAAATACACGGGCATTAACGAAAGCCTTTTCACAATCGATGATACAAGCTTACAAGTAGAATACACAAAACTGTTGCTTTATCGGATGTTCCGTTATGTTAGAGTTAAGGCAGAGTTAAAGATGTTGATTACAATTAAACTGAATACTCAATAAGGAAATTATATGGAGTGTCATCCACCTCTGGTAACTTCAGTAAAACCGTTTGGAAAAATTAATCAAATCTCAGACACCGTTTTTATAAAGCCGAAGGGGTTGCATGACTGGCATTCTCCCGCTCAGCAAAGCGGCGGTTTACTATAATTAAAACGATATACTGTTGGCCTAGGTCCTAATGCAGAACAGCAGAACAACATCAACTGCAAACTTTAGATACAGCGATATCAGACTTTATAGATCTTGAGAACAAAATAACAGTTAAAACGGTATATTGCATTAACAGACAAGTAATATTAGATATACAGTATAAGTTTTTCAGAATTAAACCGATGGACTACAACGCTGATATCTTTAAAAAATGCTTTCCTGAAATTTGTGGGTGAAGTTATATGAACTACAGTGGTTATTCATATTTTTCAACAAGCTTTCAAAAACTTAACAATTGATACAATAAACACACAAAAGCTTACACTGCAAATGATTGATGAAAATACACACAAAGCGAAAGCTGAAATAATAATTTCGAAATGTCTAGGTTCACAACAGGGCTAGGAGGAAATTTCATGAGGAAACGTAGGCCTAATCTTCTATGTCAATTTTTATCGTTTGCACAGACCCGGATGCTCTCTAATGTCAGTTTACTGTACTTTTCGTTGAACAAATACCATATCGATAATAAAAGTAGCATTATATCACGAGAACTGCCAGTAACAAGGGCAGATAGCAAGGACATTTTGATAGTGTGATCTTTATGTAAAGAATACTTTGCAAATTTTACTTCACTTCCTTGGAAATGTATACCATTTAGCTTTCTTAACTTATGAAGGTCTTTGAAGCTTGATAAAAGCAGACCTATACAATTTTCAAACGATGTTTGGCGCAATCGTCTTATTCGTGTGTGCAGTCATCGGTAAGAATTATTCTTTAAAATACAAAGTTGCCAATATTAAATTAATTCTAGGATCCAATACACAAAATTTCTATGCAATTCATTTCTTTACCGATTACACATAAGCTTAAAGTGTTGCAAATAGTTATACACGCATAAATGAATTCAGTCAATTTGCTTCATCCGAGATTTTAAAATATAAAAGTTGAGAATTGCGGATTTCAGGAAATGCAAATACAAGAGAAAGCTTTACGACAAAGCCGACTAATCGTGCAATAGTTGCTGGAGCTCCAGTTGAAATGGAATGCAGCTCAGACGTGGAAAACGCTATCATTCGATGGAAGTACTGTAAGCCTAGTAAGGCAACCTATTCCAAACTTCTCAACTGCTCCTACGTTGGAATAAGAACTTCAGTTAACGAGACATTAAACGGCGAATCTACTGCAGATAGTTCCACCAAGCAACGTCGAGCTCTTCAAATTCCCGAAACAAATCTTGAACACGCTGGAATTTACGAATGTATAATCTCAATTCCGGAATCAGATTCGGCTGCAAAGAGAAGTTTTTATGCTGCCGAACTAGTCGTTTTGGGTAGGTAACGCTTGAGACCAGAGTAATAAATCAATGCTGCATTTCGACAATAATAATAATTATTATTTGATTTTGTTGAATGTCCTTTGGGATTTGACCGACACTCAGCTGCTTTTCTTGAATGTATGCACTATCATAAACGATTCATTGTACGTCTGATGACCTACAATAACTTTGAATTTTGCCACCTCATGTGAGAAGAAACTCTAAAAACTAATTAATTTCGACTACGAATTAAATTTTATTTTGAATTATGTCATTAATTTTTAAAAATCAATTGATATAACTAGCGAATATTCATCATAATCACGAAAGATACGTCTACAATTTTCAACTTTACGTTTCTAAATGCTGTTGTTAATTTTAAGTTTACAGTTTTCATCCCGTTAATTCGATAATGTTTCTTGAATTTCCTTTTAATTGTTTTGAGTCTTAATGACACTTTAAGGAGGCATGGTCCTTACATTAAAGACTTCACTATCTTGCATAAAATTTTAACCCATAATTTGAATTTTGTTGTTATAGCTGCCAATCCAATATGCCAAACAAATACGAGCGAATCGAACAATATCGTACAGGAATCAGACATTGTCCTCATGCAATGTCGTTTCATCTACAGTGGTGCCAGGACACCTTCTTTTCAATGGTCAATTCAGAATGGCGATGGTCATCGCCACATTTCGTCCGATCTTCGCGAGAGTTGTGTCTCTTCATCGTGTCAGATAATTTCTACCGTAGCTGTTCAAGTAAAAGCCAACGACATTGGAGCTGCATTTGAATGCAAGTTCAATTTCATTGAACTAAATGATCGATCAACGACAACGGCTTCTCCTCCTCCATTGGAATATCAGTGGAATGTTACCTTACACGTAGAATGTAAGTACCTTAGGATAAGAAGATATCGTTAATTAAGAGGGTTGGGTGGCTGATTTGTTAGAATTTAATTATATTCTGACATTTGAAATAACTACATTATCGCCAATAGCATAGACACTGCTCCTCTCAATCTCTTCCCTAATTTTTGGTTAACATTGTAGATGGTGTCAGAAATGTATCATTTACTCCAATGAGAGGAGTCTACCAGGCTGGCAATGAGATCCGCTGCATTGCTGATGGCCATCCATCTCCAACGTACACATGGCAGAAGTTAACGTATCCACCCATCGTCATTAGCACCGATTCTATTTTGACGCTGGGCACATCCGACGAGGAAGAAAACCAGGAAGCCTACACGTGCATCGCGCGAAATATGGTTGGAGGCAGAGAAAGAAAGGCCAACGTAACAGCTCATATCACAATCGAAGTTGGTAAGAAATTTTCATCAGACTGCCTTTGGTAGCTTTTAGAGTTTATTCTCCTGTATAATTAATTCTCGATGTCCCTTGGGAATGTCTCTATTTCGCATGTCCGTTCACTTGGAACGTGAATACTGTGTCTTGTCAAAGGCGAATGCCTTTGCGAGCGGCACGCACTCACCCGAAAGGTGCTCCTCCGTGTTCCTTTACCTCTAGCTGCCTATTTACCCTTGCCCCGTGCTTCTCTGCCTTTGGCCTCTGGCTTCCATTTTCTCCTGAATCACCTGGTCCTTCTCCTTTCCCTCCCCGACCCCCTTGCCTCTTTGCGCTCTTGCGCTTTCCTACTTTGTCCCCTTGCTCCTCTGCTCCCTTTGCAGTCCTTGCCCATTTTCCCTTTGTGCCTTGCCCCTCGCCACCATTTGCCCCTTGCCATTTTATCCCATGGGTAAAAATGGTACTCTTTGCCCCTCTTACCAGTTAAGCGTGCGCTCGCGTTTCTCGGTAAAATATTGTTTTGCAACAATATTAGTTTGTGTGGTACTCCATTTAAAACGACTCTTAGACTGAGTAATTCTAAATTGAATAACACGCATTTTACTTTTCTTTTATCGAATACTTCGTCCGAGATGAATAGTCCGGAGATGAGTAGTAGTGGTTCTTGGAGTAGAACAGAATGTGTTTCTTGGAGAAAATCCTTCATACTGGCAAAAGCATTTAGCCTCTTATGCGGATCGAACTGATTGACCTCAGGATTACCGGCATAAGAATCGGTATGCGGACTGTTCATTGCGGACTATTCCCATCAAGGTCTATTTATCTCCGGACCTTTTATCAAGAGGACTATTCATCTCCGGACTGTTCATCTCGAACGAAATGTTAAATACGGAGAGCTACTACAGTGGTTTTCACACAGGCTTACTTAGCCTCCTAAACCACTTAAAATCACATTATTATTATTGTTATTATTATTATTATTATTATTATTATTATTATTATTATTATTATTATTATAAATGCAAGAAAAGTAAAATATGCGATGCATTTAAATCAGTGTTTATTCTAGCCACCTTAAACATTTGGGGGATTTTGAAATGTTTGGGGGGACAAGGTCTGAGTCCCCACACTTTTTTGGGGGAAGGGGAATTTCCATCCCCTCCAGCCAACACATAAAAAATGAAAGGGGGGATTAAAACTTTGGGGGGAAAATCCCTCAGAGAAGGCCTAGAATAAACACTGCATTTAAATAATCTCTCCGTTAGAATTGGTTCATGTTTGTTCATGATTTTTATCGTTTCTCAATGTTGACCCGTCTTTTCAGTTTCTTACATGCGTCATGTAACGATCGCTTTGGGCGTCGTGTGTCTGTGTTTAATGATTATAGTCGCTGTTGTCGGTCGAACCTACATCATAGGTTAGCAATCATTCTGCTTGTATTTCGAAACTTTACATCAGGTCTATTGGTTTGAAATATATTAGGGAAGTAAGTAAAATCTCGTTAATTTATACAGCGCTTTGGAAGGTACAGTTGTACAGTAGTCGCTGCTTATTCTTATGCGCTTAATCTTTCTTGAAATAGCTGTAGGCAAGGTGGGTTGTCGGCCGGGCAAAAGTCAGTGTATCCATGAGGTGGCGGGTTGGGCCGTTGGGCTGTTATAAGCTATGGAGGAAATGACTTTGGAATAGGAAGGTTTGAAGTTTAGACCTAAAGGCTTGAAGAATTAGTGTAGGAATATTAAAGGAAATGAGGATGTGGAGCTTGTTATGTTGCTTTGTGGTCCTTGTGATTGGGGGTCGGTTCTCGTCCTTGGGGGGAGTCAGTCCTCGTTCTTATTCTTGTCCTTGGGACGCAGTCCTTGTTAACATCACTGGTATTCGCCCTTTGAATTGTTAACTTGTGGTCGTGCGACCCTTGCTGTCGTATATGTACGGTGTGTTGATTCGTTGTCACGTGCTTTGTTTCTGTCTATCGCCCGAATGACTTCTGTAGCGTAACGTACTGCCTTAAATCCTACAATATTTAGGGTAGTGTTAGAATAAGCCGTTGAGCTCTAGGCATGAAAATGAACGTCAAGTTTTTTATTAGGACAAAATAAAGAGGCACAACGCAAATAGAAATAAGCGAGGAAATTGGCATCTTTGATTTTAACTCCTTAACCGTGTATTTAACTGTAACTCAATGTAAAATGGACGGATATATCCGGGATCCCCAGTTAAGGGGTTAAGGCTGATCCATGCGCCTGGCTGTGATACTGAATTTGTTTTAACTTTTAAGGAGGTTAGCTTTGTTGACATGATTATCTTGACATGATTGTAACATAAATTATTCGTTGCAGACGGTCTATCGAAGGTCCAGTCTCGCTTGTGTTCACAGTGTTCAGTGCGTGATGAAATCCACGAACCGGATATAGTACCAGAAGTTGAAGGCTAGAGAATTTTTTTATTTCACTTATAAGGACAGAGATTAAGCATCGAACAATATTTGTAGTAAGTGCATGTCATCGTTTGTTGTTTCATTTATAATCCATGATAAATAATAGAGAATTCCTTGACTTGGGGGCCGTAAGATGGCTGATTAATAGCACGCTGAAGCATGATGCTGACGGAATAAGATTGACTCTTGTAGGAGCCCTAAGGACGCAGTGCCGGATTACCCATTAGGCACTAATAGGCAACTGCCTATGGGCCCCGCGACTTTTAGGGGCCCCACAAGACAGTGACGAAAGAAATTTTTACTTACTTATTCTTAAGAATAGCGCTATGCGAAAGGCACGTGACGACGCTGACGTCATACAATAATGTTTATACTTCAATGGCGTTCTAGTAGTCATTAGACAAGCAGTTGTACACAGGGACAGCAAAACTCATACCGACCAATCACAATAGGCGTCGTTCGTTCCGACCAATCACAGGCGTCGTTCGTTCCGACCAAGGTCAGCTGCAGTGGCGGCTCCAATATTTGGCAAGGGGGGGGCGTTAGGGTGGCAACTTCTAATCATGGGGGCCACACATTTGTAGGGTCCCAACAGGAGGGCCACTGGGGGAGGCACTTAGTTGGGGCCTGGGGGGCACGGGCCCTCCGGGTCTCCCTGTGGAGCCGCCACTGGTCAGCTGAGGTCCCATAATTCCAATTCTTGCGTAATTCCTTGATCTGTGATAATCTTACATGCTGAGTTGTGTATATTTGATAGAGAAATATTTGACAAAGAAATTCTAATTAGGAAGGGAAATCCAGAAATCAGAGATGAGGGCACAAATAGCACTATGCCGAGGAGACAAATTTTCCCTGTAACGGATGTGCAAGTCTGAATCAGCCGTGGGATGAGTAGAAAAATATTTAGCAATATGTGATAAACAATCTGCATGGGTCAACAGCTGCACACACACACACACCACACACACACGCACACACACACTTATCTTTTGTGTTATGGGTTAATTGTGTTAATAATAATAATAATAATAATAATAATAATAATAATAATAATAATAATAATATATTTAACGCAAGTCGGCGGGCGATGTCTAAAATGAGATCATCGATTAAAGCAGAAACGAACGGCTCGCTTGTGATTGGTCGGTATGAGTTTTGCATGTCCCTGTGTACAACTCTTGTGTCATTAGGGGCCTGGCCCTGGGACCCCAACAGTTTGACTGCCTATCAGTGGCGTAACGTGGGGCGGGGGCACTTTTTGTTGACTGCCCCTGGGCCCCAAGGGGGGGTCCCCAAAGAGGGGTCTAAGCTAGGTTAGGTTAGGGTTAACCCTAGGTTAGGTTAGGTTAACCCTAACCATAGAAGTGAATGCCGGCCTTTTTTTTTTTTTTTTTTTTTTTTTTTTTTTTTTTTTTTTTTGCTCGTCAGGGTAAAAGGAGGCTGATGACGTTTTTTTTTTGAACCTTGGAACTTTGGGGCCCCCATGACAAAGATGCCCCAGGCCCCCAAAAAGTCACGCTACGCCACTGCTGCCTTGGACCTCCACGGTGCTTAATCCGGCACTGTAAGGACGATTCAGCCTTCACTCACCAGATGGAAATGCCAAAATGAATAGCAATAGCAGCACTTAGGTCCGCCGAGAGTGGGGCCAGGGAACAACTGTCCAGAGGCCAGTGGCGGCTCCAGGATTTGGCACGTGAGGGGGCGTTGGGGTGGCAACTTCTAATCATGGGGTGCCCAACCATTTGTTGTTATGTATGTAGCATTAAGTATAGGGTCCCAACAGGGAGGCCACTGGGGGGCCAGGCACTCAATAGGGGGAACGGGCCCCCTGTGGAGCCGCCACTTACAGGGGCCCGACGATCTGTAGGAGGCCCGAGCGGGTCCGCAATAACGTTTGTCATCTCTCCACTCAATACTATTTATTATAAACAACGCTGTGTTATGAACCGCAGTGGGCGGCAGGTTGGCGGGCCCGCCGAAGGTGGGGACAGAACGACTCGGCGACGTCGATTCGGCACCGAACGACCCGGCGCTGAACGACTCGGCGACGAACGATTCGGCACCCGATCAAGTCGACGACGAACGACTCGGCGAGAGAGTCAATAAAGTTTATGGTGTTAGGAGAGTTGAAAGGCGTTGGGGCGGAGAGGGTAGGGGTTAGTACAGGGGCACCCATCCCCTGGTGACTAGAAGCAGCGTCTGCTACTGTAACGTGATACCAAAACTCAGAGGGTAATTTCCTCCCTCTAACTTTTTTTTAGGAAGCATTTGTTTCCTTTCCTCATCTGTGGGCGCAACCATGGGTTAGCAGATCTTTGAAATCAGGTAATGCACATCAACTGTCAGACCTTTTCCCCTCTATTTTGTTCATGTTATTACTGGACATCCTCTGGTCTAATCAACTTGGAATTGACCTGACATAAATTTCTTCATTGATTTAAATAAAGCGTCATATGAGTGTATATTGTTGAAGTTAAAAGGGCAACACATTGCATAACTCGTTGAAATATATCTGACAGTTGTATAAATTTCATATAAAATTCAGGAGTTTTTTAAAAGATAATAAAAATTTTAATTTGGGTTAATAGTCGAGCCACGCCAGCGCAATGTTTGCTAAGAGGTGCAGGATCCATTATGATTGACAGCTGCTTTGCTGTTTCATTGTATTGATAGCGTTATTAATCTATATAGCCTTATACAACTTACATACATTTCTACTCATCTAACCCCCCATCCACCATCACCCAACCGTCGCCTCTTCCCTTCTCACACACGCATCCCTCATTCTCCCTACAGCACCTCCGCCCTCCCATCCTTTCCAACCTATAATTATTGACTCTCTCGCCGAGTCGTTCGTCGCCGACTTGATCGGGTGCCGAATCGTTCGTCGCCGAGTCGACGTCGCCGAATCGTTCGGGGCCGAGTCGTTCGTCGCCGAGTCGTAGCGTACCCCCGAAGGTGGCTGGGGTCTTTCTAAAAAAATAAAAACACTTTAACAGTTCTTAGGGGCCCACGATTGCTCTCCCCCCCCCCACAGGGGCCCGGAATTTTTCTCGACGGGCCTGGCAACGATGCGAAGGTAAGCGCAGGTTTGGCGAAAAAGACTGGCCACCGTCCGCCGATGAATGATTTAGTCACCTACGGGCTGAGAGACATGAAACCGGGGATCGGCATCGGACCCTAAAAGGTTATAAGCGTCTCCTTTTTATTTATTTATTATTAAATTACATTTAGTGACCTTGGGTTACGCACTTTGTGCCTGTGAAAAAGACGACAGAAAATGCTCTCGCCCTCTTCATTTGCCAGTTGACGCAACGCCGTAGGCTGTTGTAGACCCACGTCAGAACAGAAAACTAGATATGTAATCTTACTTCTTTTTGCAGACCGTTATCTTGAACCTCTGGCGCGTGGTCACAACTTTGCAAGAATTGTGGAAGGTATGCAGATAGCATGGCTATCAAAAGAATATATATATATATATGTGTGTGTGTGTGTGTGTGTGTGTGTGTGTCAACATTGCTGATTTCATACTTTGCCTGTAATATATATATATATATATATATATATATATTGTTATCAAAAAAATTATAATATAAAAATGTCACAGATATATTAAAGAGACCTATTGTCGGTTGTGACGAAGGGAAGAAGAAGCCTCAGCACCAGTGGCGTAGCCACGGAGGGGGAGGGTTGGGGTTAAACCTCCTTGGCTGCCGACGAAATTTTTGTACATGCTTTTCCATACATTTTTCATTTTCGGACGCGATTTCGGGGGTCAAAACCCCCTTGGCTGGCTACTAATTGAAAAATTTCTATAGGTACTATAGAAAATAGAACAAATGAGAAAGAATACGAAGGTGACGACCTTTTTCCCTTGTCAGCTCTTGAAAAAGGAAGAATAAGAAAAATTTTGGAAAGTTTCGTCACAATCGAAACCAACCCCCTTCCGGGAAAATCCTGGCTACGCCACTGTTCAGCACGGCATCATGCATATTGTTAATGGGCTAGAGTTGTAGACTTTCTATTGATTTCATGCATCATTCAGTATTTCAGTTATCAAAGCCTTGTAAATATTTAATAGTCAAAACTCCATGGTATAGGCTAAATGATCCAGTCACCATGGAGTCACTTCGCTCAGTTCTACAGTATCATTGGCGTAAACTTGGATGAAAAAGTGGGCCCAACCCCTCATATATCCTCCTCTTTCTTTATGGTAGCCTCTCTAAACAGTGTGTGGAGGGTGTTCGGGGCATTTACTCCTTCCCTATGGTAGCCTCTCTGAAAAGTGTGGAGAGGATGTTAGGGGCTAGAGACCTAATAGAAGTTTACGCGATATGATGCGTGATATTCTAGAGCCAAAGAAAAAAGTTTTTATCGTTGCTGGGTACGTACGGCTTATCATATATTCATTTTTTTAATTAATGCCTTGAAGCTACGTCTCACAGCCGTTCATCGGAAAATGGCGTTCCAGTTTATGCGTCAGTGAACAAAAGGAGTCTGCTTCAAGGTATAGGATCATTATTATCATTGTTTGCGCCGACGCTGAACGTCTTTTATTTCTGTATTAAGGCGATCGTTGAGAAGGAGAGTATTACATAACCGTATATAGCCTAATTTATGCAGAATTTCTGGAGAGACGTGCTTAAAATCTGTCGCATTTGATTTCTAGAATTCACTAGTTTTCGTTCTTTCTCAAACTGGTCACCGAACCAGTCAGTGGCGTTACGTAATCGTAAGTTGGCGGCGACCGAAGGCGACGTAGATTGCGCCCTTAACTCCTGAAAAGTCTGACGAGCGAGAAGGTCCTCGCCAGTAGAATTAGACATCAACAGAGCTGAAAATGCTTACAAACAAAAAGATTACTTGCATAAATTTGGCGCCCCTCACCCTCGGCGTCCGCGGCATTTGCCTCTCTACCTGCCCCCTACTGCTCATCATTGACCCTGGCTACGTTGTAATCGTCTTAACGTTCACTCGAGAAGTGAACTGGAATTAATATTATTATTATTATTATTATTATTATTATTATTATTATTATTATTATTATTATTATTATTATTATTATTATTATTCTTTACGACAATTTACGTAGCGCAGTAACATAACTGGACCTAAAGTCAAGAGCGCTTTACAAAGGAATGACCTATAAGATATGTTAAATGAGTGTGTCTTTAGAGGCTTCTCAAAACAGCCGACGGACTTCGCATTAATAACATCGTCTGGCAACGAGTTCCACAGGGCGGGGTTTCCCCATGTAACTGATCGGTCACCGATCACTGCAGTCTTTGAAGGCGGAGGGACAATCAACGGTGTCCGGCTGCTCGATCGAAGTAGTGCACGTCTATCATTCGTCGTTGCCCTTCATACAAGTGTAGATACATACAGGCCTGAGGAGAGGGGGTGCAGTCGGTACATTGTACCGGGGCCACCGGGGGCCATGGAGTTTTCAGGGGCCCAGATCCGGTGACGATAGTGTTATTTTGCTTGCCAGGCTGTTTTTAGAGAGTTGATAACGTTTTTTGGCTTGTCAGGTTTTTCGGAGACTTGATACATTTTTCTTAAGGGCCCGCAATTTTTTTTGTTCCGGGGCCCGGAATTTCTCTCGGCGGCCCTGGATATATATATATATATATATATATATATATATATATATATATTCCGAACAGGTGTATATCATATCATGCGGAACATTGAGACCTGGCGTTCTACTAAATATATTGCTCCAACTTTTAATAATTTAGCGTATCGTCGACTTTTCCTTTATGTTTGAATGAATGTAATTATTATTTTTGTCTAATTCAGTGGATGGGAACAACGAAGAGCACAGCAACAGAAGAATGCGGAGTAACAAAGTAAGACATTTAACAATTAATTTTTAAGACCAGTTTTTCGCAATTAAATCGATTTCATGAATCAGTGCATTCCATCCACCAAGTTCTTCGTCGCTTCAGCTGAGTAGATTTGCTATAGAGACATTTTCGGCATTTCTAAATTATTTCTACAATTGAATGGTCAATTGGGTGGATAAGGAGTTAATTTCAGTTACCACCTTAATGGTGAGGTTGTCAATTGAAGGGCCCAGAGGAATAAGGAAGTAAATGCAATTACCCCGTTAGTGGTGAAAATATCAGTTGAAGGGTCCGATGAAATATGGAAGTAAATTCAGTTACCCCTCTTATTGTTATTGATACTTAAACCATCGGGGGGTCGGATACGGTTACCTCCTTATTCCACCCAGCCATTCAATTTTTCTCAGATAAAATATCTAATATTAAGCTCAAATTATTTCCAACGTATCCACAGAAAGACTACGAGTTTCACTAATTTGCCGTTGTACTTAACATGAATTTCAGTATTTTGGAATCGACGGAACAGAGTATGTGGAGATGAACGAACGGTGTGCCGGAGGTTCGAAATCTGTGCCAATCACGCGGCCTTCGATGCACGAATCCGTTCAATACGCAAGCATTGATCACAGGCCGTCTCAGATATGAAGTGCAAACATTAGTGGAGAGCTACACCATACTAGTATTAACATAGGAATAATCAACTAGTAAACACTGCTCATATGATGCGATAGTTAACTTTTGTTGGTAATAGGCGGTATAGGACAAACCAGACATGGACATGGGTTGGGTCCATCCATGGGTTGGGTTGGGTAGGGTTGCCAGGTTGTTGTGTTATATTGTACAAATGTGTTACTATTAATGATTTTTAAATTACTACAAATTACCCTTAATCTGTTTCGATGCCTTTTCACAGCAGCAACTGGAAAATACAAGTTAAAGGCATCCAGAAATATGAAATCTGCCAAATGGAAAATATTCCCTTTGGTCTATAAAATGAAGGAGGATTTAAGAAAGTCTTATGCGTGGGTTGGGTTGGGTCAAGTAACCCAGCTGTTTCTGTGGGTTGGGTTGGGTTTGAATATTGGTGGGTTGGGTTGGGTTTTAAAAAATGGACCCATGTCCAGGTCTGGGATAAACTTCTTTGAATCGCTTCCAAGAAGTAAAAAAGATGCCTTCATTTCATAATCATCCTCTTCGTTGTAGACAGAAGTCATGTTAGCAAAAAAGACTGAACGTTTATTTAATCACTTGCTGCTGCATGTTATCAAGCATCTCGGAATTATAGATAAGTGTATTACACAGACTCAGGTATTTTAGTATCTAGTGTTGCATACAGGACGCATAGGGGAAATTCTCTCCCCCAAAATGTTAGAATCCCCCATTCTATATGGTTATGGTTATGGTACTGGTCAACTTCTATAGCGCCGTAGCATGGCGAAGGCCAAAGTCAAAGGCGCTGTCGACAACGCTGACAAATCAACTTGGAACGGAAGATGTCGGTCTTGAGGGAAAATCTGCCTCAGATGGCAAAAAAGAGGTCGCTGCCGTGTCGAAATCGGGCAGTGAGCCCTTCAGAAGGCGGTCTTTCGCAAGAAGACGTTCCGTCAAAGAGTCAGCGAAAACGCAGAAAGGATGTTGAAGGACCGCATGGATGCTGGAAAAAATTCCCCGCGTGACGAAAATCAGGCGGTGAATCCTTGAGGGCGGTCGTCTGCGAGACAGTAAATCCATCGCCGAACTTGACGGGAAACAGACTGAAGATGGAATTCCGCGCACGAAACCGGAACAGTCTTTGCCCTTTATGGCCTGTAGACTACGTCGGCGGGCTGGTTGACTTAGATAAAATGGCGGGCCAACCACGCCGACACGGGCGACATAAATTCGATCCGTTTAGCGCAGAGAAAACGCAAAGACGATCGCCGACCGCTTCGAAAACGACAGCTGGGCGACAATCGACGCGATTAGCGCAAAGAAATAGGCGCAGGACGTCGGTAAAACCGCCAAGAACGGCGATATTCCGAAGCACGTACAGACACCTGCGAGCAGCCAAAATGGCGCTACCGGAAGTAGCGGAATGCGATGCAATATTACATAATCTAATACTTACTTAGGATTTGTTGCAGTCCTGATGGGCGAATTTACATGGCGAAACATGGAAAATGAGCTATATGAATCATCTTCATTACTAGACCTACTGTAAGAAACACTTTTCGTGGGCATATTCGTGTTCAGAACACCGAAATACTACAGATTATGACATTTTAAAGTCAGTTACATTTTCACTGTTGATCAGTCTAATTTAAATAAATAGTTGTGATTGTAACGAGTTTTCTGGAACATGTAATGACTCAGCAGGCTAATTAATGCAGTTTTTTGTGTTACCTTAACTATATAGTGGACAAGAAAATATCAACCCATTTTTGATTCGCTACAATAGACATTCGCTTGATTAACCCCTTAACCGTGTATTTAACTGTAACTCAATGTAAAATGGACGGATATATCCGGGACCTCCAGTTAAGGGGTTAAGGACTAGGAATGTTATCTCCGAATTGTTAATGCTTCTTATCAGAATTTGTTCACTTGATTTACCAGCATTATTATGTCTGCGTCCTTGCATTTTACCTCTTATTGTAAGTGCCATGTGCCGATTCCGTTCTTACAACGGTTAAGCGGAATTTCTCATATGTGTATTATATGTTCGGCGTCTAATAAAGGTGTTCTTGGGACGAAACGAATATCGCGCATCAAAGCGATCGCAAAAGTAAAGTAAATCGCTGAAATTGCATTTGCATGAATCAAAGAAACATTTGTCAATATTCAGTTAATTATCCACACAACCTTAAATTCAATAAATTCTTGATGATCTTGACAAAATTTGATCAGTATTCGCTAGATGGCGACACCATGAATTCCATATCAATCCGATTACATCGAATTTTATTTTGGAAACACGAGAATTTTGCATTTATAAGGCTTTGTCATGTACTGTTGCTTGATCCATTCGTGAAGTTATCTTTTACATGGATATAATTTAGTTGTTAAGTCTATTTATGAGAAATATCCTCATTAAAACGCAATTGTTATTGATGTGGGCGTCTCATCGTTGTAAATATCCATACATCTATGACTGTTCATTTAAGTCTTAAAATGAAATGTGATCAAAGGGGCTGTCCATTAATTACGTCAACAATTTAAAGGGGAGGGATTCGAAAAAGTTTGACAGTTGTTGACAGAGGGAGGGGAGATGTCAAGAGAAGTTGACGTCAACAATTTTACTTTTTACAAATAACCAAAAAAATAGGAAACTTTATGGAATACTACTTATTACAATGGAAAAAGCATGGTAAAAAAGGTAATCACCACCAAATTTTGACACCGGATGAGCAAAACAGGGAAAATTGGTCATCACCGCAAAAAATAATAACCTTGTTATTGGGACCTGTCATTGATCTGGGGGGGGGGGGTCAACAGTTTTTGACGTAATTATAGGGGGAGGTAACTGAAAGTTGACAGTTGTTGACAAGGAGGAGAGAGGGGATCAAAAATTTACCAAAATTGTCCACTTAATCAGTGATGTCGGAACGAATTTTCTTCAGAGGATGCAGATTTTCTCCAGGTAAAAGTTTTCTCTTTGAAATCTTTGACAAGCAAATAAAGGTCGTCGACGCCCAATTTCACCCTAAAAATAAATACCTTGACAAGTCAAAATAATTTCATAATTGAAACTAATTAGAATAATAGGGAAATTGTTAGCGTGGATGTATTTATATCAAGTGTAGATATCTTGCGCAGAAGAGAAGGCGAGGTGATATCCTGCTTTGGTAATAACCTTTATAAGGAAATATTCAGGAACTATAGGATACACAAGTGCCTACTTATTAAATCCAGTGTTTATTCTAGGCCTTCTCTGGGGGAATTCCCCCAAGTTAAAAATCCCCCCCAACATTTTTTATATGTTGCATGGGGAGATAGAAATTTCCCCACTCCAAAGTGTGACGACTGGGGGCTTTTATTTTTCGAAGAGGGGAAAAAATGTAAGGATGACAACTTCTCTGCTTGCATCAGGAGGGCGGATGACCTTTTTTTGCCTGTCAAGATTTTAGATTTTTAGAGACTCAGACCTTGTCTCCCCGAAACATTCCAAAATCCCTCCCAATGTCAAGGTACCTAGAAAATCGATTAAATCGATTAAATCGAACGGACATCTATTGCAACAGTGCGATTAGAGGATCATCAACGTGTCCAATGCGGAAAATAAATCCGAATTTTAATAATTAAAGTTTTGTTTCTGGAATGGACTTTTAACACTGGATTGATTCAGATGCCATCAAATCAGTGATAAGCCGTATCATCAGAAACACACCTTTTTAACGCGTGAACATTAAAATATACATTTGAGAAATTCCGCTTAACCGCAAGGTCGTGGAAATGGCAATTCATTTGGATAACCTCAAATATTGCAAACTGCTATGGAGTATGGTAGAGATATTTCTGCTGTTAAATTTGAAGAGAAAATACTTTACATTGAAGAGAGCGGGCAAGGATCCATTTTGAAAGATAATTATGGGAGACGAACAAAATAAAAACATGAACGCCTCTCATGCAGATAAAGCATTGTCTTTTGGAGCGATGCCATTTGTTAGATGCAAAGTGTTTTGGCATTTCCGTGGCCACTATTATGATAGCAGGTCGGAAAAATCTTCGCTCCATTTGCGGAAGGCCTATATTTTCCTTTTGTAATGTTTAATAGATTGAAACCCGGTGGAACCTAATCTTCGGCTTCGTTTCATCTAAGCATTTTTGGTGGCAGCGGTGATATTCGATGCAGAGTGCTCTTCTTTTCTTGTCTTCGAGGGCCACGTTAGGGTTCGTGTTCGTAATTCGCCAACGCGTCGTCAGTGACGTAGCCAGGATTTTACGTTTGGGGAGGCTGAAGCCCAAGATTCAACCCCTTCCTTCTCCACCCATTCTCCCGCGTTAGACGCTCCCCGGCCGCGTTACACGCGGCCCCATTGGAATGGGGGTTCGGGAGTTTTTCCCCCGAAATTTTTTTTGAAATCGTAGATGCTCCTACGTGTGTTTTAGAGCAGTTTAGACATAAAATCACAGGTCTGGTATCAATAGGTTCCATGTCTGTAATTTCTTATTTTAGGTACTACACACTTTGGACCTCAGTTTAACGTAATTTTGTAAGAAATGCATCAGGTTCGTTTATCTCACAGTAGTTAAAACCATTTCAATTGCAACTGATATTCGGCAGTCTGCATTGAGCACTGCATCATAATTCAACGATAAGTAGTCTGTTATTATCAGATAACTGTTCGCTGTATATAGCGTATGTTGCAAAATATAATTTCTTGTGCATGTGGTTCGCGGAGCCGTCAAAGGTCAGCAATGTGGCCCGCGGCTGAAAAATTCTGAAGACCCCTGCAATATCCAACGTACGATTATTGTGAACAAACAAAATTACCAAGTGTCACTCAGGCGGCCATCGCCAGTTTTGTTATGCAGGCATGTTTTAAGATATCTGGTTCATTATAGGCCTACACAACAGGTTTTATAGCCATCAAAAACAAGTTTTATAATATAGTTATTCACTGTTTTAGAGAAACCAATTGAAGGACTGTTGAATAGAGGGTTTATAGGGCCTTGATATCGAAAAATCTAATCGATTTGAAGAAATTCTCCGACAAAATCCATATTTTCCTCTTGTTCCTTCTTCACTGCTTTTACCTTTGCAAGAATAATCAATAATATCTTTCTCAATTTCGATCTACAGCGTTCGAAATAGAGCACTTACAGCCATGGGTGCTGATCACTCAAGACTGCACTAACTGCACCAACAAAACTTTTGAGCCCGCAACACCATATGGGCTTGAATTCATTTGGGTGGGCTAGCTTCATGTTTGGAGGGGCTCAAGCCCCCCCCCCAAGCCTATGCCTAGCTACGTCCTTGCGCGTCGTCCACTTGGATTTTACGCGATTTTATTATGACGATACAAATATTTACACTGTCTCATTTACAGAAACAGACATTCAACGATCTTCTCGCAGAAAGTTCTGTATCAATTGTTCATTCGTTTCAAAATTTCTCATTTCCTCACTCCTCTCCGTCTGGCCTGTTGCATTTCGTCAGCCAGCGTTTACATTTTGCTCTGTAATTGCCTCAAAATTCAACCTATTTTATGATCTAGCGGTCAAGCGGAATTTACCGCATGTGTATTTTATGTTTTTCGTCTAAAAATGGTGTTCACGTTGCGAAAACAATTATAGCGGAATCAAAGCGTTCGTGGAAGAAATTCACTGAATTTGAACTTGATTCAATCAAATGAATTTACTCTAAGAAAAACGAGACATTTGTCAATATTCATTTCATTATCCACACAACTTTAAACTCAATATTATTCTTGATGAGCCTGACAAAATTTGACCATGATTCGTTATAGAACGAAGCCATGTATTCCTTTAAATCCGATTTCATTCCAGCGTCCATTCATTTCATTCCGATTCATTATTTCATCAGGACGCCATCTCGTGAACGTTGGACAAAATTAGTTGCACGTGGGAAATCTATCCTCCAAATTTTTTCGATATAAATTTATTTAAATATATATGAAAAAGTGAGCTGTTCCAGATCAAACTTAGGTGTATGCTAATTAAATAAGGAAATTTATCTGATTTAATTTACATAAGCGGATCAATTCTGAGATCTGCCACCGAAGCATCTGATTAAGATCTCCGTTTGCAGACGCGAGCGAGAAAGCATGCAAATGGTAGAATTTAATTAATGCAGAGACTTTTTAGGAATGCACAATAACAATATTTGAGAAAAACCAGCTTAACCACACGGAACTGCGTCGCTTGAGCGTGTGGTTAACAGCAAATGGCTGTGGCGGATTTATTTCTAAATTAATCAAATGAGAAAATACGAATACACAAAGGACATATACGTAAAATGGAAACGTAAATTATTGTGGGTCCTGCGTGGTCTGCCATTTCTAGTTGTCTTTGAAAAGAACGCGTCCGTCTATAAACAAACACAAAACACGCACAATGAACCATTGGTTGTCTTATAGAGACATGAAGGATCGGAGGAAAACTTTGATAGGAAACATCTTCATCTATTTCAGCGGTTCTCAACCTTTATAGTGCCGCGACCCCTTCAATTCAATTTCCCATTATGTGGCGACCCCCCAACGGTAAAAATATTTTCTTTCACAATGTAAGCTGCTAAAAATAATAATGCTACGACAATCAAAATGTTCGAAATCGTTATTATTTAATTGTACCCATGTCTATCCTCGAATGACAATATTATTATAGTAAAACAACTAGTACGTCGTAACTACCACTGAGGAAATTTTGTACAATAACAAGAAAAGAGACAACCCCATATTTATGATGGTCTCGGGCGACCCCTGGCAAATCGTCATTCGACCCCCTTGGGGGTCGCGACCCACAGGTTGAGAACCGCTGATCTATTTGATAGCAAACTCCTATTACTGTAACACATTTAACG
Organism: Metaphire vulgaris; assembly: GCA_018105865.1. Lineage (NCBI taxonomy): Eukaryota > Metazoa > Annelida > Clitellata > Crassiclitellata > Megascolecidae > Metaphire > Metaphire vulgaris. The sequence continues at coordinate 10,283,532 of CM030865.1, read as the reverse complement.
TCAATTAGCTCCGCCATGCTATTGTTGGATTGGTCGCCGAACTTCTGGTCTTATGATGCTTGGTGACGCTAACATTACATTTAGTCAAAGGAAAATAATTGGCTATACGAATAAAACAGATCACAAACATAATAAAAATAATTGGACATACGCACTAATTAAGGTAAGGTATTGGTCACAAACAGCTGGTGGCAGATGACAAACTGGTTTAATTATTAATTAATTCCAGAATGCACTTTTAATACTGGATTGATTCAGACGCCATCAAATCAGTGATATACGTTATCGTCAGGATCACACCTTTTTAACGTGCGAATATAAAAATATACATTTGAGAAATTCCGCTTAACCGTAAGTTTTTTAACACACAAGCACGCCCTTGTAGAAGTACAAGTTGCAAAATTCCATGTCAGATATGTTTCTGGTGTTTAAAAAATAAGAGAAAATACTTTAGATGATGAGAGATCATAAAAGGATACGAAATCATAAAACATGAACGCCTCACATGCACATGTTATAGCAAAACTATAGCCATAGTTTTAGCATAATACCATTTACGGCCGTTTCGGTCACAGACATTGATTATTACTGATCTGTGGATATTACAAGCATTTTAATTAAAGTTAAATAATTTTATCATTACTGATTTCTGATATATTATATGTAAGACACTGTCCTTGAAACCGTGGATTGGATATTTTACGACATGCCTCAAATCTGAATACGTAACGTAAAAAGTTAAAGACATAGAATTCATAAATTCCTATTCACATCGAGATCATTTCTCTTTCCTGCGCTGGGTAAATCCACAATATTCACCAGGTGGCGCCGAACTAAAGCGGCATTCATCAGTTGCTTCTCACTCTTAGAAAATGTGAATCCAATTTGCAAAAAACCTCTTTCGACTAAATTATGATTAACTAATTCAAGTGCTTTATAATAAAAGTGGTTCTAATGTTTCGTTTATTTTAACGGTTTGAAACAGTCATTTATATTTTTGCCACAACACCACACCTTTATTAGACGCCAAACATAAAATAGACATATGAGAAATTCCGCTTAACCGCGTCTACGAGTAGTCACGAAGCAATAATATAAGGCAAAATGCAAGAACGGAGATATATCCGACAAAACCCCGGAAACATCATAGACTTTAATATCACAAGACAGAGTCTATGGTATCAGAAAGTGAGGCCAGTTTGTGGCTAGGTAGCCACGAAGCAATTACCATAATATGAGGCAAAATGCAAGAACAGAGATATATCCGACAAAACCCCGGAAACATCACAAGAGAATTGGGACATGCGTTCAGCTGCGAAGGTAAAACGTGGGACTGAGGAGAGTAATGGTAACCTATCCCAGATTAATGACTTATACCACCTACGTCGCTGATTGCCTAGACCGTAGATAAGCGCCAGAACCCAACGCTCGGACACGAGTACGAGACCTACCTTTACCTTTTTAAAGATTTATTTAAATCTATAATTATTATTAACCCGTCAAGCACAAAGGGAAGGGTCCGGACGGACCCCGCATGAACTGTTTTTCAAAAATCTAAGCGAGATTAAGTAAGCAATCCATACGCTTTCATCTATTTCTACTGTGGCATGTACCTTGTATTGTGGTCTACATCGATTGTTGCTGCAGTTCCATAGATGTAAATAAACTGCGAGTAAATGACGGCACTATGCTTCCGAAACCTGTCCCAGTAATGGTAACAAGACTCGATGCTGTCAATTTGTCAAACGAAAGTGGTGCTATTACTGTCCGCACAAGGACAGAATTTTCAGAAAAGTGAGGACAGTCTGCAGCCGCTGTAGCAATGTTTGCTACAGCGGCTGCAGACTGCTCTCACTTGAAACGCGTTGAAGTCATTCATTGTTTGCAATACAGCACTGCTGACACAGACAGTGAGTAACTAGGCCTATGTGCAACAGTGTCTGCATGCAATATGATGATCTTATTTCTTAGTAACATATTACCAGTAGCTTCTGTTTTGTTCTTGCACAAAAGAATGCACAGAAATAATTCTTCATTGTCTAGTATTTGTGCAGCTAACTTTCTGAGTTCAAAAGCCTAGCGTCCCAATGGCTACTATGGCTCCAGTCATGGGCGGCGCACTTGAGGGGGCGACAGATTTTGGAAGAGACCTTTTTGGGCTTGTCAGGTGTAATAAGAGTGAATTTGGGGAGGCGGATTTGGCAGGAGCCATGGGCGGCAGGAGTGCTCGCTACGCCACTGGCTTAGTTGACTACTACAGTATTTTATTCATCAACTAGTTTTGGTTTAGTAGTACAAGTTGTTTGTAGTTTGTAACAGTAAAACTCTATGGGCCTAAATACACTTAATAGAAGAAACAAAAACTTCAAAAAGTTGCACATTAACGATGCTGCATGTATTTGCCTATCGCACATGTTTAGCCATATATATGTAGTTCTTGTCACTGGAGTCTCTGCGACTGAAGCGGTATATCTGATTAATTTTCATCGTTTTAAATTGTTGCATTGAATTGTGCCTCTCAGATAAGAAATCTCACTTCCTTTCAGCCAGGTCAATCTCCTCCGTTAACGAAACAGTTCTACGAACAGTGAAAGCATCGCGAGTGTCAGTGATGTCGCTTTTCATTGAATCTTCGGTGCATATAGTATGGGCAATGTTAGCATAATGACATGTGTGTGTGTTGTGCCTGTTTAAAGATGCGTCTGTATCAAACACTATGAATGTCTAAGTATAACGGTATTTGGGTATTGGATTATCTAAAATAGCGTAAGTATAAAACACAGTCAGAATTTGAATTTAAAAGAACCTATGCTACGCATAACAAGCTTTGATCGTTATTCGCTAGATGGCGCAGTGATGAAGGCCAATTCAGTAGGATGTACTTTAACTTAGATTCTTGAGACAAAACTTTTTCGAATTTCTGCACATGTTTTCCACGCATTTTTGCTGGAAAAAACGTGGATATGGAGAAAGTGGTGAGAACCTACTATATATAGAGAGAGATTAATGACTTATATGCATACGACGTTTTATCCCATCAGCTTACCGCTGCCCTAATTTGACCTTTATGAATTACTGATTTTCTGTATACTTTTTCCTGCATTTTCAGGAAAAAACCCGCGTCTGGAGAAAATAATGGCAACCTACAGCAGATTAATGGCCTATTATCTCATAACGCTCTACCTCGCAGCTTAACACTGCTCCTAATTTCACTACAGCCCTCTAGCGTGTAAGGCCAAGACGACCTCAAGTCTCCTGCGGGTATCGAACCCGTGACCTTATGCTCGATAGTCCCGTCCCTACTACAATGAAAGGGCCGTATTGATCTACTTTAGAGAGAACAAAGCCGAAGATTAGGTTGCACAGGCCTTCAACCTTTTAAACATTCTTCTTCTTTCTATCCTTCTTTTTCTTTCCTTCCGTCTTTCCCTATTGGGTTGGACGATGGGTCTGAATGAGTTCCTTCCACTTCTGTCTTTCTCTTGCTGCTCTGGTCATTTGGATGAAGTTTAATGTTTAAGTTAAATGTTAAACATTACAAAGAGGGAAATTACCGCAAATGGAGAGAAGGTTTGTCTGACCTGCTGTCACGGAAATATCAAAGCACTTTGCATCTAACAAATGGCATCCTTCCAAAAGACGATGCTTTATCTGCACGAGAGGCGTTCATGTTTTCACTTTGTTGTCTTCAATAATTAAGCCTATCTTTCAAAATGGATGTTCACCTCCTCTCTTCACTGTAAAGTATTTTCTCTTAATTTAACAGCGATAACATATCTGCCCTAGCATTTTGCAATTTGCACTTCTCCAAATCTCTTAATCGCCGTGTCCTATTGTTCGGGTTCAGGTTACCTTGCGGTGAAGCGGAATTTCTCAAATCTATATTTTAACGTTCACGCGTTAAAAGGTGTGGTTCTCACGATACGACATATCACTGATTTGATGGCGTCTGAATCAATCCAGTGTTAAAAGAGCATTCCGAAACAAACAAAACTTTAATTATTTAAATCAAAATAATTCTCAAGTAGATAACCAACTTGTGTAGCTCCTACCTTAGCCAATACCATCAGACTCGCCTAACACGTTGACTGCGATACGATGGATTCCAAGGACGTGGCTGGTGTCGAATGCGTTCATGCGTGACCAACGTGAATGCCGCTAGATTATTTTCAAGGCACAATCACATTAGACACCTGTAGGGGAAAATATTTTGAAGCAGATGCGTTTAGAAGCCATCTGTTACTAGTTCACTTTACTCAGGTATGCGCCAATTCATAGGAAAAATGCCGGTGCCCTGTAAGGTGACGGAACAATAGTTAGCGCAACATTAGCGATTGGAGAAATTACTGCCATAAAATGGAAACAATTTCAATTTAAATTCCAACCTTTATTATCTGGTCCAAATCCCTCCCTCACACCCCGTCTGTCTCTTTCTCTCTTTCTCTTTCTTTGTCTGTCTGTCTCTCTCTGTATCCATCTGTCTGTCTCTGTCTCTCTGTCTCTCTTACTCACACTATGTCTCTGTCTCTGTCTCTGTTGTCTCTGTCTCTGTCTATTTTTTCTCTCTTTGTCTTTTCTCTGTCTGTCTTCTGTCTGTCTGTCTGTCTGTCTGTCTCTCTCTCTCTCTCTCTCTCTCTCTCTCTCTCTCTCTTCTTCCTGGGCATTTCAATTGCCACCAGTCACTAAACTTAGAGCGAGTGGGAAGTCAGAAGCTTGCCGACATAGTTATAGTGTGGTCACTGAAAGTTTGACAGTTGTTGACAAATAAATTGCACACAATTTTTTGACGTATCAAATGAACAGCCACTATTTAGATAAGATAACATAAGAAGCTACATTAATCAGTCATGACATTTACCAGAAAACGTGTAACAATCAAACCGTAATTGGTACTTGTCATATTTGCATGATCATCGACAGATCTTACAGCATATCTTCTCCCATTTGCACTGACAAAGGTGCATCTTCTGTGTTCTAATGGCTGTTCTCTAATGAGGTCTTCCTTCATATGATGAATAGCAATGGTGACCGAGGTAGCGCTTGTCTCAGTGTTTAATCTAGACTCCTGGACTTCGGGGGAAACGGAATAGGCCGGGAAGAACTTTCACGACCGGGGGAAATTCTTCTACAAACGGGAATAAATATGTAAGTTTTGTTTCAGGAATTCACTTTTAACACTGGATTGATTCAGGCGCCATCAAATGAGTAATATGCGATGTCGTCAGGACCACACCTTTTAAACGCGTGAACATTAAGATATACATTTGAGAAATTCCGCTTAACCGTTAAGTTCGTCATGAGCCAGAATGGCTTTGTAGAAGTTCAAACTGCAAAATGCTATGACAGATATGTTTCTTCGGCTAAATTAGGGAGAAAATTTGGTTTTCTTTTTCACATTTTCATTTTGTTCTCTCTCTTTATTGTCTCTTCAAATTGGATCTTTATCTCCACTCTTCAATGTAGAGCACTTTCTCTTAATTAAGCCGCAGACACTTATCTGTCATAGCATTTTGCAGTTTGAACTTCTACATAGACGATTTCTCTTGGAGAAAACCTAGCGGTGAAGCGGAATTTCTCAAATGTATATTTTAATATTCACGCGTTTAAAAGGTGTGGCCCTGACGACAGCGCATAATACTGATTTGATGGCGTCTGAATCAATCCAGTGTTAAAAGTGCATTCCTGAAACAACATTTTAATTATTTAGATCTAGCTCATCATCTATCAACAGCTGTTTATGACTAAAAGTCCGTATGGCCAATAGTTCTATGACCAAATATTCGTGTGACTAATCAGTAATCACACTTTGACTAAACGTCCGGCTACCGATCCAACAAAAGCATGGCTAAGCTACTTGACAGACATTCGTTTGATGGATGAGTAGGCGTTTCCTAATTCTTGATGTTTCCTATCAAAGTTTTCCCCGATCTTCAGAACAAGATGTGTTCATTCGAATTAATCGTATTCGTATGTTTGCTCATTATGTAATTATATTTTCATTTGATTAAAGCATAAATATATTCGCCTCAGCATTTTGCACTTTGCTGCTGATAGTTTATTTTCGGTTAAGATTAATTTCTAAAGTATGTATCAATTTTTTCAATTATTAAAAATGCATCTATAGCAAGGAGGGCAGCTACAGTTGAGTAAGTCGTCAGTTCATCAGATCGCCATCTCGCGAATGACGAAGAAAATTGGCTGTGCATGCGAAATGTATTATCGATATATATTTGACATATATTTCGTTGAATTTATAAAACTGGTAAACATGCAGATGTAGAATTTCATTGATATAGATTATAGAGACTGATTAAGTGATTTTCATTTTCGAAATTAACACACCTTTTAAGAACGCAAAATAAGGATATACATTCGAAAAATTCCGTTTAACCGTAAGGTCCGACCATTTCACAGTAAAAATTTAAAAATGCAAAATGCTGTGGCGGATAAATTGTTTGCATGAATCACATGAGAATAAGAATACATAACGAACACAAACACGAAAACTCACACACACAAATCAAGAGAAAAGATCTAGTTCAGAAAATTTTTGATAAGAAACACATAATACCTAATCGTTAACCAGACTAATGTGGATCAGACATGGACATCGATTGGGTTGCAGTGGCGTAGCATGACTTTTGGGGGCCCGGGGGGCAACTTTGACATGGGTGCCCCAGAGTTTCGAGCTGACGAAAAAAACCGTTATCATTTCACCTTTTTAACCTACAAGCAAAAAAGGGTCCTCACCACATCATTTCTAGGGTTAGGGTTAACTTTAAGTTAGGGATAACCTTAACCTTCCTAGCGACTAGCGTTAACCCCGAGTTGCGGTCGTTGGAGAATTCTGAAACTAATAGCGTTAACCACGAGTTGCGGTCTTGTATTGTCTACGTCTCTAGTGGAGCAGGTGCAGCTGCAGGTGCAGGAGAGGTGACCACCCACTTAATTGTTTTGGTGACACGCCCAACCAAATGGAGCCGCGGTCTGTGTCACACGAGGTATTCTTAGTGGACACTCTGAGCCAATTATTGGCATTCCAATATCCAATGCAATTCGCCCAAAAGGAGCGAACCATTGTTCTCCGCTGAATAGTGTGACATATGGGACGGTCCTTCGGAAGCAATGCAAGAATGCTTGGAGCGCTTTCTGCATGGAAAAGTGCCAGAGAATGTAACCTCAAGGAGGTTAACCTAACCCTAGCTTAGACCCTCTTTGGGACCCCTCGCTTGAGGCCCGGGGCTGTCAACAAAGTGCTTCCCACCCTTCCTAGTTGCGCCACTGTTGGGTTGGGTTTGGTAAAAAAAGTTCTTTGTTCAATATGTATTAGTTTGGATTGGCTCTAAGAAAGTTGAGGCTGTTGAGTTAATTGGTTGGAGGAAGTCGTGCCTCGCCTCTTATTAGACCAAGAAAACCAGTTTGTCAAATATCGTCATGTCCTTCTTATTTTGTCAAATATTATTATTCACTTTGAAATAAATGAATGTAAATTCAGTTAAATAGTGAGTGTCTGATTTAATCACTGAGTTAGATGAATAATTGGTTAGTAATTTAGTTGGTAGGTCTATTTATCAAGCACATCCTTAATAGAACAAAAGTATCGTCCAGTTGTTTTCGCTTTTCGTGACATATACACTGTAGTCAGAGCCAAAACCGTCTTCAAAGTCCTGCAATAGAGGGCTTATAGCTAGTTAGCCTACATCAGAAGAGGTGGGTGATTAAGGGTGTAATAAACTCAATCGACGGGCAAATTAGAAAAGACAAAAATCATGAACTATGTTTATTGTTAATGCGACATCTTCCCTGATTTATGAGATGCATTTTATCTTACTTATTATATTGGTTGAGTCGCTAGGTGGCCGTCTGTGAAGAGACCGGTTTCTTTTATCGGTTTGAGGGAAGCTAGAAAATGGTCTTTTAAGAACTGTGTTATGGAATAAATTTTCTACTAATCTAATTTCGTCTCGTTTCACGCAACATCGCTCCGCGACCCCCAACAATATATCAGAAACATAAAGCATTTCTAACGGACAGATTATTTATTGCATTGCATAACATAGAATGTGACTTTTACATTTAGCATAAATTGTGTAGTGACCATATCATATACTGTAGGTGTTCACAATTTTCTTGCTAAAGAGGCAAGAGTGACATAAGGCAAAGGCTATCTGGGGTCAGCGAATCCATCAATAAACTTCTATGGCGCCACTATCATAATGCCCAGGGCATCAACCGATGGCGCACCAAATCCAAATAGAATTAGAGTCAGGCTAAACACACACACACACACACACACACACAAACTAACTCACTATCACGACAAAGCGACGGATTGAAATGGGGAATTAATGGCTGTGCCATCTAGCGAATCTAGATCAAATCTTGCTAACTGCATCAAGAATTTATTGAAATTAATGTAGAGTGGAAAATAAATGAATATTGACAAATGTCTGGTTTTTCTTAAAAGAAATTCAGTTAGAATGTCGCGTAACCACCCCAGCCATTCTATGAGGAATATGTCTTCAATTTAATTTTGCCTCTTATTCTTAATTACTTTGAATTATTGGATGCCTCGCGGTAAAGCGAAATTTCTCAAATGTGTATTTTATGCTCGGCGTCTAATAAAGGTGTCGAAATGATGACGAAATCGAATATCGCAGAATCATAGCGTAAAAAGCGATATGGTTGAATTATATGATTATATTTCTACCATAGAAATAAGTAAATATTTAATACTGGCCACAGTAATCGCTAGATGGCGCAGAGATGTGAGTCAATTCGTTCCGTTGTTATCGAAGCCAGGTTTAGCGTCTTAAATAAATTCATGCGTCTTCCAAGAGATATCAGGACAATTAAATAAGCAACTGTCAATGAATGACAGTTCTCATCCAAAGTCATAAAAAAGTTATAATAGACAGTCTTTGAAAACGCAAATTATATATTTTAGGACATGCCCATATCGATTACCAAATTTATCTTAGATTGGCAGGACAGGTCGTCGCAATATGTCATCTTTTATTGCCTAATAAGTTTCGACGATATGCAACACTGTACCTTCAATGGACTGGACAAGTCTGAATACTGTAGGTAAAATCAGAGAGATCGGTAATTCCTATTTCCTTCAAAATCATGTCTCTTCCCTGTGTTTGTTAAATCCACAATATTCGCCAGATGGCACCGATCTGAAACGGCATTCATCGATACCTCGTCACATTCATAAACTATGGAACCAATTCACAAAACGCACCATTCGACTAAAATAAGATTAATTACTTCAAGTAGTTTATGATAAACGTAATTCTCATGTATCATATATTTGAACGTCTTGAAGCCGTCATTTATATATTCGCAGCAACACCACACCTTTATTAGACGCCAAACATAACAAACATTTCAGAAATCTCACGTAACCGCTTGGTCTCTGATTCTTTTAATTTCTTCGTGCAGGTAAATGGTAAACAGACTGCGGTAATTGATGCAATTTCATGGCTATGTAGGCTTAAGGTATTTTTGCTCCCGTATCATGTGACGTAGAATAGCGCGCATGATACAGTCACGTTAAAAGACGTTAAAATACGTGCGCATGACACAAAATATATATAATACGTATGATACGTATGATCGAACTTTGATAAAAATTATGGCTGAAATTATATCACTTCCTTATATAAGTAAAGTAAGTAAGTAAGTAAAATATTGTCAATTTCTACAGAGCTTTCAAAGCAGCACCGAGGTAGCACCTTATTAATAATTAAAGTTTTGTTCCTGGAATGGACTTTTAACACTGGATTGATTCAGATGCCATCAAATCAGTGATAAGCCGTATCATCAGAACCACACCTTTTAACGCGTGAACATTAAAATATACATTTGAGAAATTCCGCTTAACCGCAAGGTCTTTTGTATAACAGTTGAATTGGAGAACTTCAAATATTGCAAACTGCTATGGAGTATGGTAGATATGTTTCTGCTGTTAAATTTAAAGAGAAAATACTTTACATTGAAGAGAGTGGGCAAGGATCCATTTTGAAAAGATAATTATGGGAGAGGAACAAAATAAAAACATGAACGCCTCTCGTGCAAATAAATCATTGTCTTTTGGAGCGATGCCATTTGTTAGATGCAAAGTGTTTTGGTATTTCCGTGGCCACTATTATGATAGCAGGTCGGAAAAATCTTCGCTCCATTTGCGATAGGCCTATATTTTCCTTTTGTAGTGTTTAATAGATTGAAGCCCGGTGGAACCTAATCTTGGGCTTCGTTTCATCTAAGCATTTTTGGTGGCAGCGGTGATATTCGATACAGAGTGCTCTTCTTTTCTTGTCTTCGAGGGCCACGTTAGGGTTCGTGTTCGTAATTCGCCAACGCGTCGTCCACTTGGATTTTACGCGATTGTATTATGACGAAACAAATATTTACACAGTCTCATTTACAGAAACAGACATTCAACGATCTTCTAGCAGAAAGTTCTGTATCAATTGTTCGTTCGTTTAAAACTTTCTCATTTCCTCACTCCTCTCCGTCTGGCCTGTTGCATTTCGACAGCCAGCGATTACATTTTGCTCTGTAAGCGCCTCAATATCCTTCCACTTTTATGATCTAGCGGTCAGGCGGAATTTACCTCATGTGTATTTTATGTTTTCCGTCTAAAAAAGGTGTTCACGTTGCGAAAACAAATATAGCAGAATCAAAGCTTTCGTGGAAGTAATTCGCTGAATTTGAACTTGATTCAATCAAATGAATTTATTCTAAGTTAAACGAGACATTTGTCAATATTCATTTCATTATACACACAACTTTAAACTCAATATTATTCTTGACGAGCGTGACAAGATTTGACCATGATTCGTTAGATGGCGCAGCCATGAATTTTTTAACCCCTTAACCGTGTATTTAACTGTAACTGAATGTAAAATGGACGGATATATCCGGATCCCCAGTTAAGGGGTTAAATCCGATTTCATTCAAGCGTCCATTCATTTCGTTCCGATTCATTATTTCATCAGGACGCCATCTCGTGAACGCTGGACAAAGTTAGTTGCACATGTGAAATCTATCCTCCATATTTTTCGATATCTTCTTTCTTCTTTCTTTCCTTCCGTCGTTCTTTATTGGGTTTGACGATGGGTCTGAATGAGTTCCTTCCACTTCTGTCTGTCTCTTGCTGCTCTGGTCAATTGGATGAAGTTCATTTGCATTTCTTCGGCATCCTCTTTTAAGTTTTCTATCCATTCGTTTTTGTCTTCCTTTTCTCCTTTCCCATTTTTCTTGGTCTTCCTTTTCTCTCTTTCCCTTCAACATAGTTGTATAGTGCTTTCTTTGGTATTCTTTCTTCCTTCATTCTTTCAACATAACCAAACAATTTCAGTCTTCGTTTCTGTATTGATTCAAGTATCGTTTCTTTTGCTCTGTCTTTTCTCTGATCGTTTCATTTCTTATTCTTTGTCTTCTGCTGACTCCTGCTATTCCTCTTAACCAGCTCATTTCTGCAGTCATTAATCTTCTTTCGTCTTTCTTCTTCAAGGTCCAGCATTCTGATCCATATAATAGTATTGGTTTGATCAGTGTATTATATTTTTCGATATAAATTTTCTTAAATTTATATTAAAAAGTGAGCTGTTCCAGATCAAACTTAGGTTTATGCTAATTAAATAAGGAAACTTATCTGGTTTAATTTACATAAGCGGGTCAATTCTGAGATCTTCCACAGAAGCATCTGATTAAGATCTCCGATTGCAGACGCGAGCGAGAAAGCATGCAAATGGTAGAATTTAATTAATGCAAAGACTTTTTTAGGGATGCACAATAGTCATGCTATTGATGGATTGGTAGCCGAACTTCTGGTCTTATGATGCTTGGTGACGCTGCTAACATTCATCATCATCATCATTAACCGTGGGCTCATCGCCCGTTGGTGTATAATGCCATCTCCACAGTTTCCTGCCATTCTTTCCTGTCCGTTGCTCTGTGACTAAGATCCTGTAAACTGCTTCCACACCATTCTTCAATATCATCACACCATTCCTTGTGTGGTCTCCCTCTCTTATTGGCACCCTCCATTATTCCAAACATTAGAGCTTTGATCTTTCTGTCCTCTTTCATTCTGCATATGTGTCCGAAAAGTTGGAGTTTCCTTTGTTTTACTCTTTCCAGCATGGTTTGTTTGGGCTGAATTCTCCTGTATAGTTCTTCATTTGTGATTTTTTCTGACCCATCCGATTCGTAGTATTTTTCTATAACATTTTCTTTCAAAGGCTAGTATTTTTCTTTCCAGGTCTTTGGTGATGGTCCATGTTTCGCATCCATATAAAAGCTGCTGAAGATACAGGTTTCGAGTATTTTCTTTTTGTTTCAGTGCTTATTGATTTGCTTTTCCAGATCTTATCCATTGCCATCAGTTGATCTAGAGCTCTTGCTGCTCTTCTTGCGACCTCTTGTCTGCAGTCTAAGTCATGTGTCATATTGCTTCCAAGATAGGTGAAGTTTTCTACGTTCTCTACTTCTATTCCATTTACTTTAATTTTTCTTTTGATCTCTTTGTCGCCAAACACCATTGTCTTTGTCTTCTCAATGTTTATCGACAGTCCATAGCGCTCAGCTTCATTGCTCAGTATCTGTACCGTGTTTTCCAGATCATCTTCATTTCCCTCTAGGATGTCAATATCATCAGCAAACCTAAGGTTGTTAAATGGAAGTCCCTGAACTGTTATGCCTTTTACATGTTCTTTGACTTTGTCCATTGCTCTTTCCAGGTCTGTGATGAAAACCATAGGTGATATGTTATCTCCTTGTCTTGTCCCTCTGCTTGTTTTAAACCATTAACTGCTAACATTACATTTGTCAAAGGAAAATAATTGGTCATACGGACAGAACAGATCACAAACATAATAAAAATAATTGGACATACGCACTAATTAATGTGTTGGTCACAAACAGCTCTTGGCAGATGACAAACTGGGTTTAAACAATTAAATAATTCCAGAATGCACGTTTAATACTGGATTGATTCAGACGCCATCAAATCAGTGATATAGGTTATCGTCAGGACCACACCTTTTTAACGTGCGAATATAAAAATATACATTTGAGAAATTCCGCTTAACCGTAAGGTTGACCGTCGACAAAGTTATCCCCTTGTAGAAGTACAATTGCAAAATGCCATGTTAAAGTGCTTTATAATAAAAGTGGTACTAATGTTTCGTTTATTTTAACGGTTTGAAACCGTCATTTATATTTTTGGCACAACACCACACCTTTATTAGACGCCAAACATAAAGTAGACATATGAGAAATTCCGCTTAACCGCTAGGTACCACGGTCGACGAATAGTCACGAAGCAATTACCATAATATGAGGCAAAATGCAAGAGCGGAGATATATCCGACAAAACCCCGGAAACATCATAGACTTTAATATCACAAGACAGAGTCTATGGTATCAGAAAGTGAGGCCAGTTTGTGGCTAGGTATCCACGAAACAATTACCATAATGTGAGGCAAAATGCAAGAACAGAGATATATCCGACAATACCCCGGATACATCACAAGAGAATTGGGACATGCGTTCAGCTGCGAAGGTAAAACGTGGGACTGGAGAGTAATGGTAACCTACACCAGATTAATGGCTTATACCACCTACGTCGCTGAATACTTAGACCGGAGATAAGCGCCGGAACCCAACGCTCGGACACGAGTACGAGACCTACCTTTACCTTTTAAAAGATTTATTTAAATCTATAATTATTATTAACCCGTCAAGCACCAAGGGAGGGTCCGGACGGACCCCGCATGAACTGTTTTTCAAAAATCTAAGCGAGATTAAGTAAGCAATCCATACGCTTTCATCTATTTCTACTCTGGCATGTACCTTGTATGGTGGTGTACATCGATTGTTGCTGCAGTTCCATAGATGTAAATAAACTGCGAATAAGTGACGGCACTATGCTTCCGAAACCTGTCCCAGTAATGGTAACAAGACTCGAAGCTGTCAATTTGTCAAACGAAAGTGGTGCTATTACTGTCCGCACAAGGACAGAAATTTCATAAACGTGAGGACAGTCTGCAGCCGCTGTAGCAAACATATCTGTCCTGACCACTTGAAACGCGTTGAAGTCATTCATTGTTTGCAATGCAGCACTGCTGACACAGACAGTGAGTAACTAGGCCTATGTGCAACAGTGGCTGGCAATATGGTGATCTTATTTCTTAGTAACATATTGCTAGTAGCTTCTGTTTTGTTCTTGCACAATGAATGCACAGAAATAATTCTTCATTGTCTAGTATTTGTGCAGCTAACTTGCTGAGTTCAAAAGCCTAGCGTCCCAATGGCTACTATGGCTCTAGCCATGGGCGGCGCACTTGAGGGGGCGACAGATTTTGGAAGGGACCTTTTTTGGCGTGTCAGGTGTAATAAGAGTGAATTTGGGGAGGCGGATTTGGCAGGAGCCATGGGCGGCAGGAGTGCTCGCTACGCCACTGGCTTAGTTGACTACTATTTTATTCATCAACTAGTTTTGGTTTAGTAGTACAAGTTGTTTGTGGTTTGTAACAGTAAAACTCTATGGGCCTAAATACACTTAATAGAAGAAACAAAAACTTCAAAAAGTTGCACATTAACCCCTTTACCGTGTATTTAACTGTAACTCAATGTAAAATGGACGGATATATCCGGGATCCCCAGTTAAGGGGTTAACGATGCTACATGTATTTGCCTATCACACGTGTTTAGCCATAATTATATGTAGTTCTTATCACTGGAGTATCTGCGACTGAAACGGTATATCTGATTAATTTTCATCGTTTTAAATTGTTGCATTGAATTGTGCCTCTCAGCTAAGAAATCCTACTTCCTTTCAGCCAGGTCAATCCCCTCCGTTAACGAAACAGTTCTACGAACAGTGAAAGCATCTCGAGTGTCATTGATGTCGCTTTTCATTGAATCTTCGGTGCATATATAGTATGGGCAATGTTAGCATAATGACACGACTGTGTGCGTGTGTTGTGCCTGTTTAAAGATGCGTCTGTATCAAACACTATGTATGTCTAAGTATAACGGCATTTGGGTATTGGATTATCTAAAATAGCGTAAGTATAAAACACAATCGGCGAATGTTGACCAGATGTTTGGTTTTATTGATTTCAGTCTTTGCTCCTTAGGATATACTCGGCGACTCTTCTATGGGGTCAGTCATGGTCTGTAATCTACTTGAATCTCTGTCTTCATGCTACGCGAATCCTCCTTGGTTCCTGTATAAACTGTCCTTTCGATTAGTCGGGGTCGAAGTCTTATCCCTTGCTAATTGTTGCCATCTGGCGCTGAACATCATAGAGTAAGAGTAAGAACAGTATTATCCAGAAGTGGATCAGGGGTGTCAAACTGATTTCATGTAGCGGGACACATAAAAGTCTTTGAGGTTGTCGCGGGCAGTGTTTAATCTAGACTCCTGAACTCCGAAGAAGAACTGAAAAGTCCGGGGAAAAAACTGACAAAGCCGGGGGGAATTCTGCTAGGGGCCGCTGTTAGTCCATGTAGTATTCCAAAATTTCCGGGAAGGAATTTGAAATTTCATGGAAGGAAAAGGGCAATTTTCCCCGGAAACGGCCGAGAAAGAAAATGTATGCTTTCCTACACATGTTTTTCTTACATTTTGGCAGAAAACAACGTGCATTTGGAGAAAATGGTGAGAACCTACTAGAGATTAATGGCTTTTATACATACGACGTTTTATCCGATCAGCTTACCGCTGCCCTAATTTGACCTTTATGAATTACTGATTTTCTGTATACTTTTTCCTGCATTTTCAGGAAAAAAACCCGCGTCTGGAGAAAATAATGGCAACCTACAGCAGATTAATGGCTTATTATCTCATAACGCTCTATCTCGCAGCTTAACACTGCTCCTAATTTCACTACAGCCCTCTAGCGAGTAAGGCCAAGACGACCTCAAGACTCCTGCGGGTTTCGAACCCGTGACCTTATGCTCGATAGTCCCGTCCCTACTACAACGAAAGGGCCATATTGATCTACTTTAGAGAGAACAAAGCCGAAGACTAGGTTGCACAGGGCTTCAACCTTTTAAACATTCTTCTTCTTCTTCTTCTTTCTATTCTTCTTTCTTTCCTTCCGTCTTTCCCTATTGGGTTGGACGATGGGTCTGAATGAGTTCCTTCCACTTCTGTCTGTCTCTTGCTGCTCTGGTCATTTGGATGAAGTTTAATGTATAAGTTAAATGTTAAACATTACAAAGAGGGAAATTACCGCAAATGGAGAGAAGGTTTGTCTGACCTGCTGTCACGGAAATATCAAAGCACTTTGCATCTAACAAATGGCATCCTTCCAAAAGACGATGCTTTATCTGCACGAGAGGCGTTCATGTTTTCACTTTGTTGTCTTCAATAAGTAAACCTATCTTTCAAAATGGATGTTCGCCTCTTCTCTTCACTGTAAAGTATTTTCTCTTAATTTAACAGCGGAAACATATCTGCCATAGCATTTTGCAATTTGCACTTCTCCAAATCTATTACCTGTCGAAATCAACACCTCGCGGTAAAGGGGAATTTCTCAAATCTATATTTTAACGTTCACGCGTTAAAAAGGTGTGGTTCTGACGATACGACATATCACTGATTTGATGGCGTCTGAATCAATCCAGTGTTAAAAGTGCATCCATCGGCTCTTGCGACATGGAAAGATGGAAATATGGAAAGAGACCGGACCATGATATCTTGGTAAGTCGGACGCTGCCTGGTGTGGACGTCACTGTGGCAGACACAGTTGCTGCCACTCATCTGCCATTGACGACCCTGTATCTCTCTGTCTCTGTCTTTCTCTCTGTCCGGGGCGAAAAGGGCAATTTCCCTCCAAACGGCCTAGATTAAAAACTGCCTTGTCTTACTCCCATTTCCAGAGCTCATGGTTAGGAGTTTTCTCCATTTGCAGGGATATTTATCGACAGGATCACGTGGAGGCTTCTTATGAGTCTGCTGCCTAAGTAGTCTCTTCCTTTTCTACAGTCACTTCACTTGATCGACCACATTTTCGTTGATCACGAAGCAACAGGCGTTCACTTTGTCATTTCGATTCTATTTTATCTTTGGTTCAGCTTCAGAAATACTCCTGCCATGGTATTTTGCACTTTTCTCTTCCCCGAATTATAGGGCTACAAACAAAATTGCACACAGCAACACACAAACATACATCCACACACACAGGCACGCGGACGCGCGCACTCACAAAACCACGTTCAAAGCGTTATATTGAAATTGAATTAATTGGTCCGCCATCTAGCGAATCTTGGTCTAGTCTTGTTACGGGCATCAAGAAGTCTTTGAATTTAAAGTTGTGTAGAGAATTAAATGAATACTGACAATGTTTCCTTTTACCTTTACTAAAGTCACTTGATTCAAGCAAATGCTATTTCAGCGATTTACTTCTACGAACACTTTGATTTCGCGATATTCGTGTTCATCCCGTGAACACCTTTATTAAACGCCAAACATAAAACATACATCTGAGAAACTCCGCTTAACCGCTAGGTGAGTGATAGCCTCACTCAAAAGCAATTATAATAAGAGGCAAAAATGTTAGGGCGGAGATCTCTGTCGTTAAATCAAGAGAAAAGATTAGAGATGGCAAATATCGTTAGAAATGAATATTCGTTACTATGAATATATTCATTTCAGATATTCGTTAGATAATATTCGTTAGAAATTATTCATTAGAAAATATTCAGTAGACGTTAAACGTTACTCTGCTCGTTGGCACGCGTCATTGGCTGGTACCTACTAAACCTAGCATTCAGACGGGCTTTTGTCACCCACCGACTTAATGATGACATTGATATAATAAGATTTTTCAACTCGCCATTCGTGCAGGGATCTTGAGCTGTTTAATGCGACCCAGTGTTGGAGTTGTGAAATTTGAGAGGGGTAGGAGGTGGGTGGGGTTGGTTGAGGACTGAAATTTAATGCATGACAGAAACTGCATGTACTAGAAATGCGATTTTTGGGAGGATTGCAAAGTTAGCTGGGGGGTTCAACCCCCCTCCCAACCCCTCCGGCAACTCCAAGCCTGATGCGACCTTATAGAAATGAATATAGAATAGAGAGATATGCTACGGTAGTATGGTTTACATGTGCCCAGGTAAAGTAAAAAAGTAAAGTAAAATCTCGTGGATTTCTATAGCGCCCTGGTCAGCACAATAGGCTACTAGGTTTATAGCATTGCGATGCAGTTGTTGGTTTATTCTAACAGGCACAATAAAATTTAATTAAGTATCATGCGGAGTCCACAACTATAATTTAAAAAGAAGAAAAACTGTTAAGTACAAACAATTGTTAATTAGGTCATTTTAACTGAAATGCCATAAAAGTGAGTGTTAAGCAGCATAAACATAGGCCTAGGCCTATATGAGAATGCTCTCACAGCAGTTTATAATTCTGATTCAAAAATATGACCATTTGAACAGTTTTGCTGACAACCGACTCCTGGCAGATATCAGAATCTAAGTTTTTACACTAATCGAATCTATCACTATTAACACGCTGCACGCAAAAGAATAAACTTGCAGTACGTAATCTAAATGGATGCAATGCCGTTGACTATATTTAATATTGACTATATTTAAACTGTGTGAATAGTGAATAATTCAGCCTGAATCGTTAATCGTTAGATTTGGCTAGTTGCCAAGTCGTTAAATTAATTATTTATCCAGTATATAGTAGATAATGGAGATGCATGCCAGCTAGCATATGGGTGGGGGACTGGAACAGCTTCTGGCCGTTGGTTGTTACGTCTCCTCATCTCCTGGCGGCCAATCGGAATAACGCGGGTTTGCGGTGGGAAGTTCCGGGAACAGCAACAGCCAACAAGCAATCCAATGCTCGTAGTCTCGAAACTATAAGCGGCATTGCAAATCGTTAGAAAGTAACGAATATTTTAATCAGTCTTAGTCGTTAATATTCATTGGAGCCCAATATTCGTTAGAATGAATATGAATAAATATTTATTTGCCATCTCTAGAAAAGATCTCTCACAGAAGAGCAAAGGAGGAAATCTATTTCGGACAAATTCTGATAAGAAGCATCAAGAATTCGGAAACACAACACCTAATCGTTAACCAGACGAATGTCTTTCGCAACGATACGATCTTTGATATTTTCCTGTCTACTACATACTGTGTTCCGCTATTGACATGTTATTGACGTTAGTAGTTGCCACGTTAGGAGATACAGTAGGAATGGTTTTATCTTTAGAATTCGGTCATAGAACACTCTTAAGAAGTCACAACAAAATTGTTCGTACAAACCTGACTGCCACACAGTCTTCTAAAGCAAACAAAAGTCACATTAGAACACTGATATGGCTTATTCTGATCAATTTTGAGATCTACCTAACGCAAGATGAAACATTTTGCGGCAACTACCTGTTGCTAAGATTGGCAAAAGCCATTGTTTGTAATGATGAATCTGTCTATTGCTCCAAGATGCCGAAGCCTTGTATTTAGTGCAATAGCCTCGCTATGAAACTCTGACGGCGGAGTTTGCCCTTGGACTTAGCGCAGAGCTAGGCTCAGCAGTATTCGATCGCTTTCGGAATATGAGCAAAAGCTCAGCACGATCGAAATGTTGTGTGTGTTGTGTTTGTTTATAGACGCGTCCGTCTCAAAGACGATGGGCGTCTGTGTGTGTCTGTATGTGTGTGTTTGGCTCCTCCTTTCTCAATCAGGGCACCGCTATGGCGGAGTTCGATGGAAAGTTTGGCGAAGGACGTGCTTATATGAATGAGCGCGAGAGCTTGTCAACAAACGGTGTGCAATACTCGGTCTCCAAATCTACGTGCATTTTGGCAACAACGTTTAGCGTCAGCTGGCGAATAGTTGAACCCTGTATTCTACTGTCATTTTAGGCAATTATAAAGCGTACATTGTTGTCCAGATTCTTCGAAATAAACAGTTATGATAACAAAAAGAAATATTAGGCGAATTACCACTTGCGCTTGTTTGCCGATCGGAAAGAGAGACTGCGAACGTGGCGCCTCGCTGCGATTGAGTGCGATACTATGCTAAATGAATATTGAAAAATGTCTTGTTTTAATTAAAAGGAATTCAGTCGATTCTAGTAAATTCGGTTTTAGCGATTTACTTTTACGCACGCGTTGATTCTGCGATATTCGTTTGTCTTCCATAAAACACCTTAATTAGACGCCAAACATAAGATACACATTTGAGAAATTCTGCTTAACCGCTAGGTTTATGGAAAACATGTTTCAAGCAATTGCAATAAGATGCAAGATGTAAAACATTTGTATCGACGAAAGATGAGGATAATAGGTAAGATGCAAGGGCGGAGATATTTCTGTCGGTAAATCAAGTGAAAATATCTCGCATACAAGACCCGGGGTGATGATCCCACTACGGAAAAGAGATGGCAAGACACATCAAGAATTTGGAGACACATTGAAGAGAGCAGGCAAGGTGGTATCCTGCTTTGGTAATAACCTTTATAAGGAAATATTCAGGAACTATAAGATGCACAAACGCCTACTTATTAATTGAACGGACATCTACAGTACTGCAGCGGTGCGATTAGAGGATCATCGACGTGTACAATGGCGCTCAAACTCCTGCGGAAACAAAACTCGAATTTTATTAATTAAAGTTTTGTTTCTGCAATGCACTTTTAGCACTGGATTGATTCAGACGCCATCAAATCAGTAATATGCGATGTAGTCAGGACCACACCTTTTTAACGCGTGAACATTAAAATATACATTTGAGAAATTCCGCTTAACCGCTAGGTCAGATACGCAGATGGTAGAACTTCAAATACTGCAAACTGCGATGGCAGACATGTTTCTGCTGTTAAATTAAGAAAAAATACTTTACATTGAAGAGAGCAGGCAAGGATCAGGCATCGAAACAATGCAAACAAACTGGCTTTGGTTTCCATTGATTAGATCATTAGAACCGAGAACGATTCGCACTAAAAACGGACGAAGAAAGAATTGGTAAGAAGAAGAAATAGATGCCGAAATTCAATCGCTTATCATTTGCTACAATTTAAAAACAACGAGACGCTCTTATCAATTTTATTTTTACAGTCTTGGTCATAAGTTTGGAAATAGAGCAAAGAGTCAGCATTTTTGACATTTTAACTGCTGTGAATCCATCATATTTTGTTACAGTAATATTGTGGATCCTATTTTTTTCTCTAGTGCAAACAGTAATCCGCTTCTTGTTTTCCATCTGCAGTCTTTTTATTTGTGTTACCGTTTGACGGAATTCGTCTATGAGAAGAGCAAAAACAAAATACAAATTGTAGCAATGTCATTGTTAAATTAAACGCAAAGTGCTTTGGTATTTCCGTCGCCAGTATTATGACTGCAGGTCAGAAAAAAAACATACGTTTCATTTGCGGTAATTTACCTCCTAAACACAGAAACTCTCTAGAAATCGCAGCCTGATGCCATATTTGCAATACTGATTATAATCTAAGTTTTGTTTCAGGAATGCACTTTCGACACTGGATTGATTCGGACGCCATCAAATCAGCATTATGCGTTGTCGTCAGGACCACACCTTTTAAACGCGGGGATATTAATATATACATTTGAGAAATTCCGCTTTACCGCCAGGTTCACGGTTCGTTTCAGATGCCTTTGTAGAAGTTCAAACTGCAAAATGCTATGCCAGATAAGTGTCTGCGGCTTAATTAATGCATAAAATGAGCGTGAATTTTCAGCTCCGTTATCTGTAATGGACAAGAGAATATCAACATACTGATCATCTTTGCAGCTGAGTGACAAACATTCGTTTATGGCCTATAGGGCGTTTGAGTTTTCTAATTCTTGATGCTTCATTTCGGAATTTTTCCGAAATTGTATCATAAACCCTATCTATCTGTTAAAATTCAATGAGGGTTGGAATGTGGTGATGTCAAAACTCCACTGGAATAGTAGAAAGGAGATTGTTGCAGAGAGAGAGAGAGAGAGAGAGAGAGACAGACAGAGAGAGAGAGAGAGAGAGAGAGAGAGAGAGAGAGAGAGAGAGAGAGAGAGAGAGAGAGAGAGAGAGAGAGAGAGTGGGCAAATGTCCCTAATGTTCAGGGAAAGGTTCAAAAATTAAACAAAATTGGAGTCCATTGCATGATTAAAAAACTTTTGGTGCAATAATTTTGAGAGGAAGTATGCGATTAAGTCTTTTGGACTATAGCTAAGCGCCGAGGCTCTGAGGGTCGGCGGAGAACGCCCGGATACTCTTCTTATACTGAGCTCACTCAATCAGTAGACAATGTAATTCCAACTCTTCGGGATTGGATGTTTTCCAATAGACTTCGACTGAACCCTGATAAAACTCAACTTATCTGGCTCGGTACTAAACATCTGCACTCAAAAATTGATTATGACTTACTGAACTCTCTCTCTCTTTCCCGATCTATCTTTCTTAAATTGTATCAAAAACCTTGGTATTTACTTTGACAGTAACTTGATCTTCAAAGAGCACTTTGCTAGAATCTCTTGATCCTGCTTTTACCAACTTAGGCAAATTAGGGTTATTCGTTCTTCGCTTTCTTTATCTGCAGCCAAATCTTTGGTTCGTGCTTTTGTGGCTAGTAGCCAGTGGCGGCTCTAGGATTTGGCAAGTGGGGGGGCCGTTGGGGCAACTTCTAATCATGGGAGCCAACCATTTGTTGTTTAATGTATGTAGCATTAAGTATAGGGTCCCAACTGGGGGCCACTGGGGCCAGGCTCTCAATAGGGGCACAGGCCCCCTGGCCCCGGTGGAGCCGCCACTGCTAGTAGCCTAGACTATTGCAATTCTCTATATTTTGGCCTGCCCAAAAGCCAAACAAGTAATTATTGTTTCCGCAGCACTTCTAGGTCAGGCCCCGTCTTACATTACTCAGCTTTTCAAATCACTCTCTTCCACTGCTCATCGCCTGCTCCGCTCCACTGATCAGAAGAATGTTTATGTCCCCAGATCACGCACTGCTCTTACCCAGCGTCGGGCTTTTGCAGTGACTGGACCCTCTCTCTGGAATGCCTTGAACCCATCCATTTGGGAATCACTTCTTACTCCCGCTCTGTGCTCAATGCGAAAGCTAAAGTCTCATTACTTTACCCTGCGACTCCAATGCTAGGAGAGATAGAAGAGGCGCTATACAAATGTCACATTACATTACATTACAGCTAGTTGTAAATATGTTCACAATCGATTAGACAAAATGCGTAAAAACATAATACCCCTGTGATATTATATTCTAAATACAACCACTTTAAGTATTTCAAACGCTGCTATTCTGTGCGAGATATTTCCTCCTTCACATTTTACCTCTTATTCTTATTCACTTTGGGGTCCTTGGTGATGCAGCCTTGCGGTTAAACGAAATTTCTCAAATGTGTATTTTATGTTCGGCGTCTAATAAAGGTGTTTTATTACGAAAATGAATATCGCGAATTCAAAAAAGTTAGAACAGGGGTCTCCAACTCAAATCAGATGGCGGCCGCATTGGACCACAAAACCAACGTCGGGGGCCGCACATGATTACAAGTACCGGTAATACCTTGGTCTAAGACTAAGTCTATAAGTCTAAGACTCTAAGACTTCTAAGTAATTAACGATGTAAAGTGTAAATGTAGGATTTTAGGTAAAGAACACAATAAAACATTGCATTGCACCTTGTTATTTATTCTTGTTCTATGGCTTTGTGGATAAGTAGGCAATTTGGTAACACCCTATAGTCCTCATTGGTCGTTCCTTACTCTCGCACAGTCATTGGCACTAGTTGTTTCTCAGTGTGCACCCCTAAGCTCTGGAATTGACTACCAACATCACTTCGCATAACTAATAACTTATCATCTTTCAGATCTGGCCTTAAAACACATCTTTTATCCCCCTTAAATTGCTCTCCCGCCGTTTCGGACTGATTTTCTGGCTTGACCTGGCTCTAATGCTATTTGGATTTGGTGCGCCATCGGCTGATGCCCCGGGCATTATGATAGTGGCGCCATAGAAGTTGATTGATTGATTGAATAAAGGTAATAACCGGTCCTTTGGCTAAAATTGATTTTCGGAAATTCGGTGGCGGGCCGGATGAAACTGTTCTGCGGCCCGAATCCGGCCCGCGGGCCACCAGTTGGACAACCCCGCGCTAGAAGCAGCCCAACATTGAAATTGGATTTGGTTAAAATATATAAGCATCATTTCTTCGTGAGAACTTAAAACTGAGTAAACATTTAATATGCGTCACAACTCGCTAGATGGCGCCAATTTCTTCCGATGTCAACGAAAAATGGGTTGGTCAAAGTTGGATAAAATCGGCTTTTAATAATAATAAATAATAATTATGCACTTCTATAGCACCAGTTCTAATATCCAAGGGTATCAATCGATGGTACTTCAAAATCAATCCGCAAAAGATCCAGGTCATTCCAGAGATCAGTCAGAGGAAGAGAGGGAGACGGACTATGGAGGAATTTTAGCGTCTTAAATAATTTCTTTCGTCTTCAGCCAATAATAATTCTCATTCACAGTAATACAAAGTTATAAGAATGCATTCTGTGAGTGAGTAAGAAAAAACAAATGTCATCCAATGTCATAAAAAAGTTATAAGAAATGTATTCTGTGAGTGAGTATGAAAACTGAGAAACAGGAATTTTAGTCCTCATTGTCACATGTGGCTGCTTTCATCGTCTTTCATTAGAGAGGTTTAGCTCTGTGCGTTTTAGCAACGGTCTAATGCTAATACGCAGGTCATCCAACAACTCATAGTAACTATTAATCTTAACCTGGCGCCAGAAAGAAACCTGTAATTCATATTATTCGTTAACACTTCTAGTTATTCTCTCTGTCTCTGTCTCTCTGTCTCAGATTCTCTCTCTGTCTCTGTGTCTCTCTGTCTCTGTCTCTGTCTCTCTCTTTCTCCCTCTCTCTCCCTCTCTCTCTCTCTCCCTCCATTTTGTCTCCATTTTGTCATATATTATTCCTCCGTCTGACAATTTGAAGCGTATACAGCATAGCATTTTGCAAGTTGCTTTTTGCTTTGATTCATAAATATAAATTATACGTCGCCTTACTGTTAATGTGTGTGTTGCGTTTGTTTATAGACGCGTCCGTCTAAAAGACGATGGGCGTCTATGTGTGTTTGTATGTGTGTTTGGCTCCTCCTTTCTCAACCAGGGCTTGCCACCGGCTATCCTTACTGTTAAGCGGAATTTCTCAATTGTATCGTGTAATCTTCTCATCTAAAAAAGGTGTGGCACTGACAATCTGCAAATCTCCGATTTGATCTCAACTGAGTCAATGCAGTGCTAAATTGCATTGCGGAAACAAAATCACAATTATCGAAATCCGGTTTAGATTAGTCTCATTGTCTGTCATTGTTTACAAATTGTTATGGAAATCTAAATTGATGATATATCGGATTTATCGCTACGAGATATGTTCAACATTCGCTAGACGACGCAGCGATGAAAATTTAGGATTTCCCGGGCATAAAATGTAGCTTTGTGAAAATGTCTTGCAATAACTTCATTATTTTTATTTCTTCTTCTAACCAATTTTTCCTTCTTCTTCTTCTTCTTCTTCTTCTTCTTCTTCTTCTTCTTCTTCTTCTTCTTCTTCTTCTTCTTCTTCTTCTTCTTCTTCTTCTTCTTCCTTTTTTCTTCTTCTTCTTATCTTGCCCACTAATTGGGCGTCGCTGTTTCCAGAGTGCGAGCCATAATTGTCTGTCCTGCGCCCGCTTCCACGCCGTGGCAAGGTCAATGTTGGGTGTGGGGTTAGGTCTTACTTGAATGTTCTTGTCCAGGTTATCCAAGGCCTATACCCGCCGGTCTTTTCCAGGTCTTTGTATACGAGAGACGCAGGATTCGACGCAAGCACCACGGATGGCATGCATCTAATCTCCTGTTGAGCTCTGATGTCATCGCCCACGTCTCTGCCCTTAATAATAATAAATAATAATAATAATAATAATAATAATAATAATAATAATAATAATAATAATAATAATAATAATAATAATGTGATTTTAAGTGGTTTAGGAGGCTAGGCAAGCCTTTGTGAAAACCACTGAAGCAACTCTCGCATTCAATTACCTAGTTTTCCGAGATAGCCTTTGAATCCATATAGTAACACTGGTAGGATGCGTGTCTTGGTCTAGAGTTTAATACTAGAGCGCCATAAATGTCGGTTCAGCCCTGCAAAGCAGCTCAGGGCCATTCCAATTCTCCTGGTGACTTCCGGAGCACAGCCTCCTTAGTCGTCGAAAAGACAAATCATTGATTCAAAAATGTCTAAATCAGTTAAAAGCAAAATTTTCGTTCTTTAATAATTATAGGCTGAATGAAACAAAGATATGAAATATCAAGAGAGATATAAAAATATTTTCTGGCCAACTAATTCATTTCAGTGTTTCTAATACATTGGCTTTCAAAACGACACCTGATTCTATGCGACCCGCGACATCATTTAGAAGTAATCATACGAGAGGCAGGAAATGAGACAATTTGAAATTATTTTATGGAACACGGCACTTTCAAATTCTAGAAGATCGTCCTGATAGTTTTAGCTTTTCGTGATAATAGTTAAAGCAGTAATAAAGTCATGCTCGTCTTCATAGCGCTGAGAGAGTATTGCTATTTCTGGAGAGTTGTGTGATTAGGAAGTTAATTACCGCAAAATGGATGGACGCGGAAATACCAAATCACTTTGCATCTAACAATGACATAGTTCAAAAAGACGATGATTTATCTGCTCTCACTCTTCAGTGTAAAGTATTTTCTCGCCATTTAACAGCAGAAACACATCTACCATAGCATTTTGCAATATACACTTCTTCAATCTTTACTGTATTGCGGTTAAGCGAAGATTCTCAAATGTATGTCCTAATGTTCACATCTAAAAAAGGTGTGAAACAGACGATAAAGGAAATCACTCATTTTATGGCGTCTAAATCAATACAGCGTCGAATGTGAATT
Organism: Metaphire vulgaris; assembly: GCA_018105865.1. Lineage (NCBI taxonomy): Eukaryota > Metazoa > Annelida > Clitellata > Crassiclitellata > Megascolecidae > Metaphire > Metaphire vulgaris. The sequence goes on along the minus strand of CM030865.1, from coordinate 10,256,557 downwards.
CAGAAAACAAACCTTTAATTATTTAAATCCAGTTCCTCATCTATCAACAGCTGTTTGTGACCAAAAGTCTGTATGACCAAAGTGCCCTTTGAACCTGTGTCCAATCATCCAATGACCAAAAGCCCTGCTACCGATCCAACAACGGCATGGCTGAGCTATTATTGATAGAAACTCGTTTGATGGATGAGTAGGCGTTGGCGTTTCCTAATAATCCTTATGCTTCCTATCAGTATACATTTGCAATGTTCCCACTTGTACCATGACCCATAGTAGCTGCATTCATGATAACAACGTTAACGCATCATCGCCACCTGGCGAACATCCCTATAACGCTTTTGTATTTTCGAAATATATAAAACATCTTTCGAATGAAAACCTTGTTTTTATTCTAGCAAATTAATTATTCGATAGTGGAAAGGATTTATGAAACCTATTTTTCGAGTATAATATAATACAATAATAGTGTAACAAATTATTTTGGATTCACAGAGTTAAATGTTAGCAATGCTGATTTTTTCGCTCTGTTTCTGAAAACGAAGACGAAGATTATAGGATACACTGGGCTTCTATCTTTTAAACATTACAAAGGTACTAAAAGGTACGCTCCATGGGCTCAACTACCGTACGGAGAACCGAAGGGTTTTAACACCTTCAGTTTTACATGGCAACGGCTGAATGAGGGCGGTTGCCAGCCTTTTCCTTCTCCGCCTTTCCTTCCATCGAGTTAACGCCCGATGTACTCATTCACAGCTGATTCGACTGGGGGCGCTTGGGACAGAAACAACCGAAAAGTTTCTGCCCCGCGGCCGGAAGTTTAACCCACGGACTTTAGTAAGATTGGCAGACTAGTGCGCTAATCACTGCTCCACCTCGCACCCTTACGAGGGGTAAATAACCACATGTGTAACAAAGGTTTGTAGGACCATCTATCATAATAGAGGACATCTGGACACGGAAATATCAAAGCACTTTGCATCCTACTATAGCATCGTTCCGAAAGACTTCGTTTTACATGCATGAGAAGCGTTCGTGTCTTCATTTTGTTGTTTAAGAATAAATATCTTTTCAAAATAGATCTTCCATCCCCCACCCCCCATTTACCTCTACGATAGCATTGATTCAGCAATATTCGTCTTCATCCCGAAAACACCTTCATTAGACGCCAAACATAAAATACACATTTGAGAAATTCCGCTTAACCGCAAGGTCTAAGTGCAGGTCCGTCAAGCAATTGCAATAAGAGGCAAAATGTAAGGGCGGAGATGCAGTTCCTCTGTTGGTAAAACTTGTGAAAAGATCTCGCACAGAAGAGCAAAAGAGGTGATCTATTTCGGACAAATTCCGATAAGAAACATCACGAATTGGGGGACACAATAAGTCAGGCCCGCCGAAACGAATTTTGGTCAGGGGTGCAAATTTTTTCGAAGTGAAATTTTCTCTTTCAAATCCTTGACAAGCAAAAAAAGGTCTTCAACGCTAGAATTTACCTTTAAAATAGCTTTACAGGCCCAAAAAAGGTCGCCTGTACACTCTGCACCCAATTGCACCCATGTTATATTCCACATTAGGGAGCCATCTTCATACTTTAGGATGGGTATTTCAGTAAAAAACCCAAAATTCGTAAAATAACACCACGCCCTACTATCGGTTAAGCGAAATTTCTCATATGTGTATTTCTAGTAAAGGTGTCCTCATGAAGAAAACGAATATCGCCGAATCAAAACGTAAAATTGGACTTGAATTAATTATGAGAATCTATTTCTACCACAGAACTGAGTAAACCTTTAATACTCGTCACAATTCGCTAGATGGCGCAGTGATGAGAGCCAATTAGATGTCATCGAAGCGAGATTTGGTGAAACGGAGTAAATTAACCTTTACTTTCTTACGTCTTTGAAGAGATAGTAGGATAATAAAACAAGCGATTATTAATGAACGACATTTCTCATCCAAAGCCATAAAGAAGTTATAAGAAATGTATTCTGCGAGAGAGTATGAAAACTGAGAATCAGGAATTTTAGTCCTTATTCTCACATGTGGCTGCTTTCATAGTCTTTCATTACAGAGGTTTAGCTTTGTGTGGTTGAAGAACGGCCTCATTCTAATACGCTGGTCATTCCACAGCTTATAGTAATCATTAATGTTAACCTGGCGCCAGAACCAGACGTGAAACCTTTAATTCGTCCTATTCATTTACACTTCTAGTTAATCTCAACAACTATTAACTATGGTCTATGTGCGTCTAAACTTAACATGCTTTGCACGCCTATCTTTTGCCATTTGTGAGACCACTGGCACCTGGCAACCGGAGGCGCTCCGGATGGACAGCACCCCACACGAAGAACCCATCCGCCCATGTCACGGACTCCTCACTAAAGACACTCTCGACATCATTTCTTTGCAAATCACTGAAATCGATTTTAAACAAAAACTGACAAAAAAGTAGACAAACCACATCACATTATTCACGAACAGCTGTCAGCCTGGCAAATTGTCAATACTGTAAATGCACATTCCATTTGCTGACTGCTGACAGATAAGATCAGAGTATGAACAAGTAAAGTAAGAGTCAACGTCTCTCAGAAGGTCCTATTCGATACTAAGCAAACTAACAATGGAATTGCTCCAAAAGACGAATCCTTTATCTCCACGAGAGGTGCTCACATTTTTATTTTGTTTTCTCTCTTTATTGTCTTTCCAAATTGGATCTTTAGACAGGGATGCGTGCTATCTCCATCTCTCTTTATAATAATTCTAGAAGTAATCTTTAAAATAGCAACTGAGAATCTAAACATTGGAGTGAATTGTAGTGGAGAAAATATATCAAACCTTAAATTTGCAGACGATGTAAGCTTACTAGCGGAGAGTGCTAGAGGTTTAGAAAGGCTTACAGACCAAGTAAATCAAACAAGCAGAAGATTTGGACTCCGGATTAATCCAGCAAAAACTAAAGTCATGGCAGTCAACAAAAAAAGAGAGAAAATGATACACATATCAGTAGAAGGAAACAACATCGAACAAGTAAAGAATTTTACATATGTGGGAGGAGAAATATCAAGCGATGGAAGACACGAACAAGATATTAAAAAGAGAGCAGCAAAAGGATTACAGACAATGGGAAGACTTAGACATATTTGGAATGCTAAAGAAATAAAGATCAACACAAAAATTCAAATATACAACACTATCATTGTTCCACAAATGCTTTATGGATCAGAAACGTGGATATTAAAAAGAGCAGATGAAAACAGACTATTGGTGGCAGAAATGAGTTGTTTGAGAAAGATATTGGGAGTAAGTAAATTACAAAGAATAAGAAATGAAGACATCAGGAAAAGACTGGGAATGAAAGAGACAATAATAGATAAAATCAGAAGAAGAAGACTTAGATGGTATGGACATGTAAATAGAATGAACAGTAACAGACTCCCATATAAAGCACTCTACACATACAAAGAAGGAAAAAGAGGAAGAGGAAGACCCAGGAAAAAGTGGATGGATAACATCAAAGAAGACTTCGAAAGATATCAAATGACAATAATAGATGGAATGAGATTAACAACGGAAAAAGATAAATGGAAAAGTTTTGTGTCTAGCTATTGCCGCTAATGAGCTGGCAGAAAGCAACTATGATGATGATGATGAAATTGGATCTTTATCTCCACTCCTCAGTTTAAAGCATTTTCTCTTAATTTAGCCGAAGAAACATATCTGTCATAGCATTTTGCAGTTTGAATTCTACAGAGAAATTCGCGATTATTACGAACCTAGCGTTTGAGCGGAATTTCTCAAATGTATATTTTAATATTCACGCGTTAAAAAGGTGTGGTCCTGACGACATCGCATATTACTGATTTGATGGCGTCTGAATCAATCCAGTGTTAAAAGTGCATTCCTGAAACAAAACTTACATTATTTAATCCCGTTTGTCATCTGGCAGCAGATATTTCTGACCTAAAGTCCGTATGACCAATAGTTCTATGACCAAATGTTCGTGTGCTAATCATACTTTGAACAAAAGTCCTGCTACCGATCCAACAATAGCATGGCTGCTATAATTAGCAATATAATTGCTAGCATTCTTCTGGGGCTTCCGGAATACCAGCTTGACCGCCTTCAGTCGGTCATGAACGCTGCGGCCCGATTGATCTTTAGCGCGAGATGGAAGGATCACGTGACTCCATTGCTAAAGGAAAGGCTACACTGGCTGAAGATCTCGGAGCGTATAGCTTACAAACGCTGTATGGTCACATTCCGAGCACTGCACGACCCTCTCTGCCCGGAGTACATTTCTGCGCTCATACAGCGGCCGATGCCGACTGACTGTCGCAAGCAGCTGCGATCAAACAAGCGAATTCGCCTTTATGTCCCTCCTCCGTCCAGGACGGTGATGCTGGGGGAAAGATCCGTGACACGCGGCAACCCCCTTCTTTGGAACTCTCTTCCCGCCTCAGTGACATCCATCACATCCCTCGAGGCGTTTGCGACTGCCCTCAAGACGCACTTATTTCGCGCATCTTATGAACATCTGTAAATCGCTCTTGATTTTAGCACTAGCTATGTTATAGCGTTTAATAAATCATCTAGAAATAATAATAATAATAATAATTGATAAACACTAGTTTGATGGATGAGTTTGCGTTTCCTAATTCTTGATGTTTCCTATCAAAGTTTCTCCTCCTCCATACAAGATGTGTTCATTCGATTTAATCGTGTGTGTGTGCGTGCGTCTGTGTTTTTGTGTGTGTGTCTGTGTATTTGTGGGTGTGTGTGACCATTATGTAATTTTATTTTCATTTGATTGAAGCATACATATATTCGCCACAGCATTTAGCACTCTGCTGCTGAGAGTTTACTGCAAGAAACCTTTCGATTAAGAAGAATTTCTAATGTAGGCTATGTATCAATATATTCACTTAATAAAAAGGTGTGACCGTCAAGAAAACGCATCTACAGCAAGGCGTTCAGTTTCAGTTGAGTATGTCGTCAGTTCATAAGATCTCCATCTCGCGAATGGCGAAGACAATTAGTTGTGCATGCGAAATATGTTATCCTGTTATCTTTGACATCTATTTCTTAGATTTTATATAAATGGTAAACATGCAGGTGTAGAATTTCATTGATAGGCCTACAGACACTTTGATTAAGTGATTTGCATTTTCGAAATTAACACACCTTTTTAAGAGCGCAAAATAAGGATATACATTTGAGAAATTCCGCTTAAACGCAAGGTCACAAGCGAACAGGCAAGTCACAATAAGAACTGCAAAATGCAAAATACTGTGGCGGTCTGGCGGATAAAAATTCTCCATGAATAAAATGAAAATGAACACACAGACACACACACACGCGCGCGCGCGCACAGTGGCGCAGCCAGGATTTCCGGAAGAGAGTTTTAAGAGAATTTAAGGAAATTTATATCGAAAAATTTAATACACTGATCAAACTATGGCACAGCGTTAAGCTGCGAAGGAGGAACTTAGGTTTGAGGATAGTAATGACAACCTCCCCAGATTAATGACTTATACCACCAACGGAGATAGCACCGGAACCCAACGCTCGGACACGGGTACGGGGCCTCCTTTACCTTTTAAAAGATTTATTTAAATATATAAGTAATTATTAAACCAAGCATCAGAAACCTTCACGACCATCCTCTTTAAAAATCATCTCTAAATATAAATAATTAAATCAAGCAAAATGTTTTGTCTGAAAAAGCGAGCGCTTTTTTGACTGTAACACACGCACGCACACACACACAAATTTGTACTTCTACAAGGACGTGCGTCTGAAAATGTAACCTTACGGTTAAGCGGAATTTCTCAAATGTATATTTTTATATTCGCACGCTAAAAAGGTGTGGTCCTGACGATAACGTATATCACTGATTTGATGGCGTCTGAATCAATCCAGTATTAAGAGTGCATTCTGGAATTAATTAATTATTTAAACCCAGTTTGTCATCTGCCAACAGCTGTTTGTGACCAACACCTTAATTAGTCCGTATGTCCAATTATTTTTATTATGTTTGTGACCTGTTTGTGATCTGTTTTATTCGTATGGCCAATTATTTTCCTTCGACTAAATGTAATGTTAGCGTCACCAAGCATCATAAGACCAGAAGTTCGGCTACCAATCCAACAATAGCATGGCTGATCTAATTGACAGACAATCGTTAGATGTATTACAGTAGTAGGAGTTTGCTATCAAATAAATGAAGATGTTTCTTATCAAAGTTTTCCCCCCATCTTTCATGTCTCTAATAAGACAACCAATGGTTCATTGTGCGTGTGTTGTGTTTGTTTATAGATGGACGCGTTCTTATCAAAGACAACTAGAAATGGCAGGCCACGCAGGACCCACAATAATTTGCGTTTCCATTTTACGTATATGTCCTTGAGTATTCGTATTTTCTCATTTGATTAATTTAGAAATAAATCCGTCACAGCCATTTGCTGTTAACCGGACGCTGAAGCGACGCAGTACCTTGTGGTTAAGCGGAATTTCTCAAATATTGTTATTGTGCATTCCTAAAAAGTCTCTGAATTAATTAAATACTACATTTGCATGCTTTCTCGCTCGCGTCTCAAATGGAGATCTTAATCAGATGCTTCTGTGGAAGATCTCAGAATTGACCCGCTTATGTAAATTAAATCAGATAAATTTCCTTATTTAATTAGCATACACCTAAGTTTGATCTGGAACAGCTCACTTTTTTATATAAATTTAAGAAATTTTATATCGAAAAATATAATACACTGATCAAACCAATACTATTATATGGATCAGAATGCTGGACCTTAAAGAAGAAAGACCAAAGAAGATTAATGACTGCAGAAATGAACTGGTTCAGAGGAATAACAGGAGTCAGCAGAAGACAAAGAATAAGAAATGAAACGATCAGAGGAAAGACAGAGCAAAAAGAAACAATACTTGAATCAATACAGAAACGAACACTGAAATGGTTTGGTCATGTTGAAAGAATGAAGGAAGGAAGAATACCAAAGAAAGCACTATACAACTTTGTTGAAGGGAAAAGGAGAAAAGGAAGACCACGAAAAACATGGATAGAAAACTTAAAAGTGGATGCAGAAGAAATGCAAATGAACTTCATCCAATTGACCATAGCAGCAAGAGACAGACAGAAGTGGGAGGAACTGTTTCAGACCCATCGTTCAACCCAATAGGGAACGACGGAAGGAAAGAAAGAAGATATAGAAAAATATGGAGGATAGATTTCACATGTGCAACTAATTTTGTCCAGCGTTCACGAGATGGCGTCCTGATGAAGTGATGAGTCGGAATGAAATGAATGGACGGTTGAATGAAATCGGATTTAAAGGAAAACATGGCTTTGCCATCTAACGAATCATGATCAAATTTTGCCAGGCTCGTCAAGAATAATATTGAATTTAAAGTTGTGTGCATAATCAAATGAATATTGACAAATGCTCGTTTTACTTAGAATAAATTCATTTGATTGAATCATGTTTAAATTCAGCGAATTACTTTCGCAAACGCTTTGATTCCGCTATATTTGTTTTCGCAACGTGAACACCTTTTTTAGACGAAAGACATAAAATACACATGCGTGTATTTTATGTTATTGACCGCTAGATCATAAAACTGGTTGAATTTTGAGGCAATTGCAGAGCAAAATGTAAACGCTGGCTGACGAAATGCAACAGGCCAGACGGAGAGGAGTGAGGCAATTAGAAAGCTTTAGATGAATGAACAATTGATACAGAACTTTCTGCGAGAAGATCGTTGAATGTCATTTTCTGTAAATGAGACAGTGTAAATATTTGTTTCGTCATAATACAATCGCGTAAAATCCAAGTGGACGACGCGTTGGCGAATTACGAACACGAACCCTAACGTGGCCACCGAAGACAAGAAAAGAAGAGCACACTGCATCGAATATCGCCGCTGCCACCAAAAATGCTTAGATGAAACGAAGCCGAAAATTAGGTTCCACCGGGATTCAATCTATTAAACATTACAAAAGGAAATATAGGCCTATCGCAAATGGAGCGAAGATTTTTCCGACCTGCTATCCTAATAGTGGCCACGGAAATACCAAAACACTTTGCATCTAACAAATGGGATCGTTCCAAAAGGCAATGCTTTATCTGCACGAGAGGCGTTCGTCTTTTTATTTTGTTCGTCTCCAATAATTATCTTTTCAAAATGGATCCTTGCCCACTCTCTTCAATGTAAAGTATTTTGTCTTAATTCAAAACCAGAAACATATCTACCATAGCAGTTTGCAATATTTGAAGTTATCCAAATGTATCGTCCCAGGCATGACCTTGCGGTTAAGCGGAATTTCTCAAATGTATATTTTAATGTTTACGCGTTAAAAAGGTGTGGTTCTGATGATACGGCTTATCACTGATTTGATGGCATCTGAGTCAATCCAGTGTTAAAAGTCCATTCCAGAAACAAAACTTTAATTATTAAATTTTCGGATTTTGTTTCTGCAGGATTTTGATCGCCATTGGACACGTTGATGATCCTCTAATCGCACCGTTGCAATAGATGTCCGTTCGATTTAATCAGTGTCTATTCTAGCCACCTTGACATTGGGTGGATTTTGGAATGTTTGGGGTGGGGCAAGGTCTGAGTCTCTAAAAGTCTAAACTCTTGACAGGCCAAAAAGGTCATCCGCCCTCCTGATGCAAGCAGAGAAGTTGTCACCCTTACATTTTTCCCCTCTTCGAAAAATAAAAGCCCCCGTCGTCACACTTGGGGGGAATTTATATCTCTCCATGCAACATATAAAAAATGTTGGGGGGAATTTTTAACATGGGGATTCCCCCAGAGAAGGCCTAGAATAAGCACTGGATTTAATAAGTAGGCTTTTGTGTATCCTATAGTTCCTGAATATAATATTTCTTTATAAAGGTTATCAAAGCAGGATGTCACCTCGTCTTCTCTTCTGTACAAGATATCTACACTTGATATAAATACATCCACGCTAACAATTTCCCAGTTATTCTAATTAGTTTCAATTATAAAATTTTTTGGCTTGTCAAGGTGTTTATTTTTAGGGTGAAATTGGGCGTCGACGACCTTGTTTTTGCTACCCAAAGATTTGAAAGAGAAAACTTTTGCCTAGAGAAAATATGCACCCTCTGAAGAAAATTCCTTCCGACGCCACTGATTATATAAACAATTTTTGGGCAATTTTTGACCCCTCCTTGTCAACAACTGTTAACTTCTTTCAGTTATCCCCTCCTATAATTACGTCAAAAACTTTTGACCCACCCCCCTTCTCCCAAGATCAATGACAGGTCCCAATAACAAGGTTATTATTTTTTGCGGTGATGACCATTTTTTCCTGTTTTGCTCATCGAGTGTCAAAATGTGGTGGTGATTACCTTTTTTACCATGCTTTTTCCATTGCAATAAGTAGTATTCCATGAAATTTCCTATTTTTTGATTATTTCTAAAAAGTGAAATTGTTGACGTCAACTTCTCTTGACCTTTCCCCTCCCCCTGTGAACAACTGTCAAACTTTTTCGAATCCCCTCTCCTTTAAATTGTTGACGTAATTAATGGACATCCCTTTTGATCCCATTTCATTTTAAGACTTAAATGAACAGTCATAGATGTATGGATATTTATAACTATGAGACGCCCACATCAATAACAATTGCGTTTTAATGAGGATATTTCTCATAAATAGACTTAACAACTAAATTATATCCATGTAAAATCTAACTTCACGAATGGATCAAGCAACAGTACATGACAAAGCCTTAAAAATGCAAAATTCTCGTGTTTCCAAAATAAAATTCGATGTAATCGGATTGATATGGAATTCATGGTGTCGCCATCTAGCGAATACTGATCAAAATTTGTCAAGCTCATCAAGAATTTATTGAACTTAAGGTTGTGTGGATAATTAACTGAATACTGAAAAATGTTTCTTTGATTCATGCAAATGCAATTTCAGCGATTTACTTTAGTTTTGCGATCGCTTTGATGCGCGATATTCGTTTCGTCCCGAGAACACCTTTATTAGACGCCAAACATAAAATACACATATGAGAAATTCCGCTTAACCGTTGTGAGAACAGGTTAGGTACTTGGCACTTACAATAAGAGGTAAAATGCAAGGACGCAGACATAATAATGCTGGTAAATCAAGTGAACAAATTCTGATAAGAAGCATTAACAATTCGGAGATAACATTCCTAGTCCTTAATCAAACGAATGTCTATTGTAGCGATGCTATTGCTGGATCATAACTGGAATGCTATTTTCTTGTCCACTATATAGTTAAGGTAACACAAGAAACTGCATTAATCAGCCTGCTGAGTCATTACATGTTCCAGAAAACTCGTTACACTCACAACTTTTTATTTAAATTAGACTGATCAACAGCGAAATTGTAACTGACTTTAAAATGTCGATATCTGTAGTATTTTGGTGTCCTGAACACGAATATGCCCACGAAAAGTGTTTCTTACAGTAGGTCTAGTAATGAAGATGATTCATATAGCTCATTTCCATGTTTCACCATGTAAATTCGCCCACCAGGACTGCAACAAATCCTAAGTAAGTATTAGATTATGTAATATTGCATCGCATTCCGCTACTTCCGATAGCGCCATTTTGGCTGCTCGCACGTGTCTGTACGTGCTTCGGAATATCGCCGTTATTGGCGGATTTACCGACGTCCTGCGCCTATTTCTTTGCGCTAATCGCGTCGATTGTCGCCCAGCTGTCGTTTTCGAAGCGGTCGGCGATCGTCTTTGCGTTTTCTCTGCGCTAAACGGATCGAATTTATGTCGCCCGTGTCGGCGTGGTTGGCCCGCCATTTTATCTAAGTCAACCAGCCCGCCGACGTAGTCTACAGGCTATAAAGGGCAAAGACTGTTCCGATTCACGCGCGGAATTCCATCTTCAGTCGGTTCCCGTCAAGTTCGGCGATGGATTTACTGTCTCGCAGACGACCGCCCTCAAGGATTCGCCGCCTGATTTTCGCTACGCGGGGAATTTCTCTCAGCATCCATGCGGTCCTTCAAAATCCTTTCTGCGTTTTTGCTGACTCTTCGACGGAACGTCTTCTTGCGGAATACCGCCTTCTGAAGGACTCACTGCCCGATTTCGACACGGCAGCGACCTCTTTTTTGCCATCTGAGGCAGATTTTCCCTCAAGACCAACATCTTCCGTTCCATGTTGATTTGTCAGCGTTGTCGACAGCGCTTTTGACTTTGGCCTTCGCCATGATACGGCGCTATAGAAGTTGACCAGTACCATAGCCATAACCATGTACTGTAGAATGAGGGATTCTAAGATTTTGGGGGAGAGAATTTCTCCTATGCGTCCTGTATGCAACACTAGATACCAAAATACCTGATTCTGTGTAATACACTTATCTATAATTCCGAGGTGCTTGATAACATGCAGCAGCAAGTGATTAAATAAACGTGCAAGTCTTTTTTGTTAACATGACTTCTGTCTACAAAGAAGAGGATGATTATGAAATGAAGGCATCTTTTTTACTTCTTGGAGGCGATTCAAAGAAGTTTATCCCAGACATGGACATGGGTCCATTTTTTAAAACCCAACCCACCAATATTCGAACCCAACCCAACCCACAGAAACAGCTTGGTTACTTGACACAACACAACCCACGCATAAAACTTTCTTAAATCCTCCTTCATTTCACAGACCAAAGGGAATGCATTCCATTTGGCAGATTTCATATTTCTGGATGCCTTTAACTTGTATTTTCCTGTTGTTTCTGTGAAAAGGCATCGAAACAGATTGAGGGTAATCTGTAGTAATTTAAAAAATCATTAATATGTACACATTTGTACAATATAACAAAACAACCTGGCAACCATACCCATCCAAACCCAACCCAACCCAACCCATGGATGGACCCAACCCATGTCCATGTCTGGTTTATCCTACCGCCTATCACCAACAAAAGTTAACTATCGCATCATGTGACCAGTGTTTACTAGTTGATTAATCCTATGTTAACAATAGTATCGTGTAGCTCTCCGCTAATGTTTGCACTTCACATCTGAGACGGCCTGTGATCAATGCTTGCGTATTGAACGGATTCGTGCATCGAAGGCTGCGTGATTGGCACAGATTTCGAACCTCCAGCACACCTTTGGTTCATCTCCACATACTCTGTTCCGTCGACTCCAAAATACTGAAATTCATGTTAAGTACAGCAGCAAATTAGTGAAACTCGTACTCTTTCTGTAGATACGTTGGAAATAACTTGAGCTTAATATTAGATATTTTATCTGAGAAAAATTGATTGGCTGGGTGGAATAAGGAGGTTACCGTATCCGACCCCCGATGGTTTAAGTATCAATAACAATAAGAGGGGTAACTGCATTTACTTCCATATTTAACCGGACCCTTCAACTGACATTTTCACCACTAAGGGGGTAATTGCATTTACTTCCTTATTCCTCTGGGCCCTTCAATTGACAACCTCACCATTAAGGTGGTAACTGAAATTAACTCCTTATTCCACCCAATTGACCATTCAATTGTAGAAATAATTTAGAAATGCCGAAAATGTCTCTATAGCAAATCTACTCGGCTGAAGCGACGAAGAACTTGGTGGATGGAATGCACTGATTCATGAAATCGATTTAATTGCGAAAAACTGGTCTTAAAAAATTAATTGTTAAATGTCTTACTTTGTTACTCCGCATTCTTCTGTTGCTGTGCTCTTCGTTGTTCCCATCCACTGAATTAGACAAAAATACTAATTACACTCATTCAAACATAAAGGAAAAGTCGACGATACGCTAAATTATTAAACCTTGATTCACGCCATCGTGATCACAAAACTAGATTGCGGAAACGCCACTCTGGCGGGGTCACCAAACTACCTCCTCAATCGACTCCAGACAGTACTGCACGCCGCCACAACTTTCTAAAATATAAAAACTTACAAATTTCTTAGGGACCCATGACTGCTCTGCCCAGGGCCCGGAATTTCTCTTGACGGGTCTGATCGTTAGACAGAAAAGCATTTCAGCAATGCTGTTATGCTCATATCTCAGTTACGGCGCTATATAAATAGTCCAGTATACAATACAATACCGTATTACTGTGACTACATACGAGTAGAATTAGCAAATGGAAGTAAGAGCGTTGTGTTGGAATACGGCGAGTAATTCTGTGCACATCCTCTGCAAGCTGCTGAGGTTCCAGTGACGTAAAGAAGGGGCAGGTGTATAAAGGGGCAAATGCCGCGGACGCCGAGGACGATGGGCGCCAAATTTATGCAAGTAATCTTTTTGTTTGTCAGCATTTTCAGCTCTGTTAATGTCTAATTCTACTGGCGAGGACCTTTTCGCTCGTCAGACTTTTCAGGAGTTAAGGGGTCGTCCATAAATTACGTAACGCGAATTTGGCACTTTTTTACCCCTATGTAACGCGACGTCACAAAACGTCGGACCCCCTAAAATATGATGTCAAAACGGGCCGACGCCCCCCTTCCCATTTTCGTCTTCCGAAAAGTCTTGACAAGCAAAAAGAAGCCATCCTTGTATTTTTCCTCTCGAAAATCCCTGACAAGCAAAAAATAGGTCATAAATTGTATTTTTTCCTCTCCAAAATCCCTGACAAGCCAAAAAGGCCAGACAAGCAAAAAGGTCAAAGGTTATGACCTATTTTTTGCGTGACGTCACATTTACGGAACCCTCCCTCGTCACACTTCGTCACAAATGGCCGGAACCTTACCCCCTCCCACCAACCGCGTGACGTAATTTATGGACGGCCCTAAGGGCGCAATATCTCTACTTCGCCTTCGGTCGCCGCCAACTTACGATTACGTAACGCCACTGAGTGGTTCGGTGACCAGTTTGAGCAAGAACGAGAACTAGTGAATTCTAGAAATCAAATGCGACAGATTTTAAGCACGTCTCTCCAGAAATTCTGCATAAATTAGGCTATATACGGTTATGTAATACCTCTCCTTCTCAACGATCGCCTTAATACAGAAATAAAAGACGTTCAGCGTCGGTGCAAACAATGATAATAATGATCCTATACCTTGAAGCAGACTCCTTTTGTTCACTGACGCATAAACTGGAACGCCATTTTCCGATGAGCGACTATGAGACGGAGCTTTAAGGCATTACAAAATGAATATCTGATAAGCCGTACGTACCCAGCAACGATAAAAAATATTTCTTTGGCTCTAGAATATCACGCATCGTAGTCGCGTAAACTTCTATTAGGCCTTTAGGCCCGAACACCCTCCACACACTTTTTAGAGAGGCTACCATAGGGAAGGAGGAGGATACATGGGGAGTTGGGCCCACTTTTAAATCCAAGTTTACGCCAATGATACTGTAGAACTGAGCGAAGTGACTCCATAGTGACTGGAACATTTAGCCTACCATGGAGTTTTGACTATTCAATATTTACAAGGCTATGATAACTGAATGATGCATGAACTCAAAAGAAAGTCTACAACTCTAGCCAGAGGCGTCATTTGGGGGGGGGGTGGCCGTGCCCTCCAAGAAAATGAAAATATTAATTTATGATGTATTAATGTGCCAAAAATTGCAAAAATTGCCAAAAAATATAAAAATTGCAAATTTTCCAACATTGGCCCTAAAATTTGCCAAAATTGCTCAAAATTTGCCAAAAATTTGAAAAAAAAATTTTGAAAAAATTGCAAAGATTGCCTAAAATTTGCAAAAATTTGCCAAAAATTTGCCAAAATGTGTAAAAAAATTGCAAAAAAATGTTCTCGTCCCCAAGAAAAGTGTGAAATGACGCCACTGACTCTAGCCCATTAACAATGTGCATGATATGTTGAGGCTTCTTCTTCCCTTCGTCGCAACCGACGAAAGGTCTCTTTAATATATCTGTGACATTTTTATATTATAATTTTATTTGATAACAATATATATACAGTATGTTACAGGCAAAGTATGAAATCAGGCGGTGTTGACACTGCCCCAAATTTTTAGGCTATGTCGACATTTCCAGGACTGTACGAAGATTCAATGCGATTGCTTTCCAAGGGACTCTCTCTGCTTCTGATCCAGATGAAGACGACAGCTGAAGAGTATATATTTATCTGTCTCCGGACACTTATATATTAATTAATTAATTAATTAATTAATTAATTTCTTTTGATAGCCATGCTATCTGCATACCTTCCACAATTCTTGCAGAGTTGTGACCACGCGCCAGAGGTTCAAGATAACGGTCTGCAAATTAGAAGTAAGATTACATATCTAGTTTTCTGTTCTGACTTGGGTCTACAATAGCCTACGGCGTTGCGTCAACTGGAAATGAAGAGGGCGAGAGCATTTTCTATCGTCTTCTTCACAGGCACAAAGTGCGTAACCCAAGGTCACTAAATGTAATTTAATGCAAAAGTGAAAAGGAGACTCTTATAACCTTTTAGGGCCCGATGCCGATCCTCGGTTTCATGGCCATCAGCCCGTAGGTGCCTAAATCATTCATCGGCGGACGGTGGCCAGTCTTCTTCGCCAAACCTGCGCTTACCTTCGCATCGTTGCCAGGCCCGTCGAGAGAAATTCCGGGCCCCTGTGGGAGGAGAGCAATCGTGGGCCCCTAAGAACTGTTAAAGTGTTTTTATTTTTTTAGAAAGACCCCAGCCACCATCGGCGGGCCCCGCCAACCTGCCGCCCGCAGCGGTTCATAATAAATAGTATTGAGTGGAGAGATGACAAACGTTATTGCGGACCCGCTCGGGCCTCCTACAGATCGCCGGGCCCCTGGACATTTGTTCCCTGACCCCCACTCTCGGCGGGCCTTAGTGCCGCTATTGCTATTCATTTTGGCATTCCCATCTGGCGAGTGAAGGCTGAGTCGTCCTTACAGCGCCGGATTAAGCACCGTGGAGGCCCTTAGGCAGTTAAACTCTTGGGGCCTCACCTTAGGGGCCAGGCCCCTAATCACTACTAGAACGCCATTGAAGTGTAAACATTATTGTATGACGTCAGCGTCGTCACGTGCCTTTCGTATAGCGCTATTCATGAGAATAAGTAAGTAAAAATTTCTTTCATCACTGTCTTATGGGACCCCTAAAAGTCGCGGAGCCCATAGGCAGTTGCCTAGTATGCCTAATGGGTAATCGGGTACTGCGTCCTTGGGGCTCCTACGGGAGTCGATCCTATTCCGTCAGCATCATGCTTCAGCGTGCTATTAACCAGCCATCTTACTGCCCCAAAGCAGTGGCGGCTCCACTGGGAAGCAGAGGGGCCCGTGCCCCCTATTGAGTGCCTGGCCCCCCAGTTGCCCCCAGTTGGGACCCTATACTTAATGCTACATACATTAAACAACAAATGGTTGGCCCACCATGATTAGAAGTTGCCACCCCAACGGCTCCCCACTTGTCAAATCTTAGAGTCGCCACTGCGGGCCCCAAGTCAAGGAATTCTCTATTATTTATCATGGATTATAAATGAAACAACAAACGATGACATGCACTTACTACAAATATTGTTCGATGCTTAATCTCTGTCCTTATAAGTGAAGTAAAAAAATCTCTAGCCTTCAACTTCTGGTACTAAATCCGGTTCGTGGATTTCATCACGCACTGAACATTGTGAACACAAGCGAGACTGGACCTTCGATAGACCGTCTGCAACGAATCATTTATGTGACAATCATGTCAAGATAATCATGTCAACAAAGCTAACCTCCTTAAAAGTTAAAACAAATTCAGTAGCACAGCCAGGCGCATGGATCAGCCTTAATCAAAGATGCCAATTTCCTCGCTAATTTCTGTTTGCGTTGTGCCTCTTTATTTTTCCCTAATAAAAAAACTTGACGTTCATTTGCACGCCTAAACTCAACGGCTTATTCTAACACTACCCTAAATATTGTAGGATTTAAGGCAGTACGTTACACTACAGAAGTCATTCGGGCGATAGACAGAAACACACCGTACATATACGACAGCAATGGTCACACGACAACGAGTTAACAAGTCACAGGGCGAATACCAGTGATGTTAACAAGGACTGAGTCCCAAGGACAAGGATAAGAACGAGGACTGACTCTCCCCATCAAGGACGAGAACTGACCTTGGTTATTTCTAGGATTTTGAATTTGGAGAGTGTCGGGAAAATCTAGGGGGTGTCGAATTTATGGCTGACAAGCAAAAAAACGTTATCAAGTCCCGAAACCAACTTATAAACTCTAAAAAACCTCTGACAAGCAAAAAAGTCATCCGATAATAAAAGTTGGGGGATGTCCTTCTCCATTTGGGAGGGGGTGTTCTGAGCTAATTAGTATGCATTTTGTATACATACCATTGTCGCATTACCAGTTTTGGGAGGTGTCGACCGAAATTTGGGGGTGTTGGAGGTGTTAGGGGTGTTGAAATATCCATGGAACCGACCCCCAAGCACTAGAAAAAACTAAGCAAAACAAGCTCCACATCCTCATTTCCTTTAATTCCTACACCATTTCTTCAAGTCTTTAGGTCTAAACTTAAAACCTTCCTATTCCAAAGTCATTTCCTCCACAGCTTATAACAGCCCAACGGTCCAACCCGCCACCTCATGGATACACTGACTTTTGCCCGGCCGACAACCTACCTTGCCTATAGCTATTTCAAGAAAGATTAAGCACATACTGTAAGAATAAGCAGCTACTACTTTACTACTTTCCAAAGCGCTGTATAAATTTACGAGATTTTACTTACTTACTTACTATATTTCAAACCAATAGACTTGATTTAAAGTTTCGAAATACAAGCAGAATGATTGCTAACCTATGATGTAGGTTCGACCGACAACAGCGACTAGAATCATTAAGCAGAAACACACGATGCCCAAAGCGATCGTTACAAGAGGCATGTAAGAAACTGAAACGACCGGTCAACATTGAGAAGCGATAAAAATCATGAACAAACATGAAGCATTTCTAACGGAGAGATTATTTAAATGCATCGCATATTTTACTTTTCTTGCATTTAGCACTTCGGCCGAGATGAATAGTCCGGAGATGAATAGTCCTCCTTTTAAAAGGTCCGGAGATAAATAGACCTTGATGGGAATAGTCCGCGTTGAACAGTCCGCATACCAATTCTTATGCCGGTAATCCTTCTGAGGTCAATCGGTTCGATCCGCTTAAGAGGCTAGATGCTTTTGACAGTATGGAGGATTTTCTCCAAGAAACACATTCTGTTCTACTCCAAGAACCACTACTACTCATCTCCGGACTACTCATCTCGGACGAAGTATTCGATAAAAGAAAAGTAAAATGCGTGTTATTCAACTTAGAATTACTCAGTCTAAGAGTATAAATTTTAAATAGAATACCACTCACTAATATTGTTGCAAAACAATATTTTACCGAGAAACACGAGCGCATGCTTAACTGGCAAGAGGGGCGAAGAGTACCATTTTTACCCATGGGATAGAATGGCAAGGGGCAAATGGTGGCGAGGGACAAGGAGCAAAGAGAAAATGGGCAAGGATTGCAAAGGGAGCAGAGAAGCAAGGGGACAAAGTAGGAAAGCGCAAGAGCGGCAGAGAGACAAGGGGGTCGGGGAGGAAAAGGAGAATGACCAGGGTGACCCGGGAGAAAATGGAAACCAGAGGACCAGAGGCAGAGGTGCACGGGGCAAGGGTAAAGAGGCAGCAAGGGGTAAAGGGCCACGGAGGAGCACTTCGCGGTGAGTGCGTGTCGCTCGCAAAGGCATTCGCCTTTGACAAGACACAGTATTCACGTTCAAAGTCAACGGACATGCGAAATAGAGACATTCCAAAGGGACATCGAGAATTAATTATATAGGAGAATGACTCTTAGAGCTACAAAAGGCAATCGGAAATTTCCTTACCAACTTCGATTGTGATATAAGCTGTTACGTTGGCCTTTCTTTCTTTGCCTCCAACCATATTTCGCGCGATGCACATGTAGGCTTCCTGGTTTTCTTCCTCGTCGGATGTGCCCAGCGTCAAAATAGAATCGGTGCTAATGACGACGGGTGGATACGTTAACTTCTGCCATGTGTACGTTGGAGATGGATTGCCCTCAGCAGTGCAGCGGATCTCACTGCCAGCCTCGTAGACTATTCTCATTGGAGTAAATGATACATTTCTGACACCATCTGCAATGTTAACCAAAAATTAGGGAAGAGATTGAGAGGAGCAGTGTCTATGCCATTGGCGATAATGTAGTTATTTCAAATGTCAGAATATAATTAAATTCTAACAAATCAGCCACCCAACCCTCTTAATTAACGATATCTTCTTATCCTAAGGTACTTACATTCTACGTGTAAGGTAACATTCCACTGACATTCCAATGGAGGAGGAGAAGCCGTTGTCGTTGGTTGATCATTTAGTTCAATGAAATTGAACTTGCATTCAAATGCAGCTCCAATGTCGTTGGCATTAACTTGAACAGCTACGGTAGAAATTATCTGACACGATGAAGAGACACAACTCTCGATAAAATCGGACGAAATGTGGCGATGACCATCGCCATTCTGAATTAACCATTGAAAAGAAGGTGTCCTGGCACCACTGTAGATGAGGCGACATTGCATGAGGACAATGTCTGATTCCTGTACGATATTGTTCGATTCGCTCGTATTTGTTTGGCATATTGGATTGGCAGCTATAGCAACAAAATTCAAATTATGGGTGAAATTTTATGCAAGGTAGTGGAGTCTTTAATGTAAGGACCATGCCTCCTTAAAGTGTCGTTAAGACTCAAAACAATTAGAAGGAAATTCAAGAAACATTATCGAATTAACGTGGATGAAAACTGTAAACTTAAAATTAACAGCAACATTTAGAAACGTAAGGTTGAAAATTGTAGACGTATCTTTGTAATTATGAAGGACAGTCGCTAGTTATATCAATTGAATTTTAAAAATTAATACAACATAATTCAAGATAAAATCAAATTCATACTAGAAATTATTTAGTTTTTAGAGTTTCTTCTCACATAAGGTGGCACAATTCAAAGTTATTGTAGGCTATCTGACGTATGATATCATGTATGATAGTGCATACAATCAAGGAAAGCAGATGTGTCGGTCAAATTCGAAAGATCATTCAACAAAATCAAATAATAATTATTATTGTCGAAATGCAGTTTTGATTTATTACTCTGGTCTCAGGCGTTACCTACCCAAAACGATTAGTTCGGCTGAATATAAATTTTTATTTGCGAAAAAATCTGAATTCGGAATTGAGATGATGCATTCGTAAATTCCAGCGTGTTCAAGATTTGTTTCGAGAATTTGAAGAGCTCGACGTAGCTTGGTGGAATTAGCAGTAGATTCGCCGCTGAATGTCTCTTTAATTGAAGTTCTTATTCCAACGTAGGAGCAGTTGAGAATTTTGGAAAAGGTTGACTTATTAAGCTTACAGTACTTCCATCGAATGATAGCGTTTTCCACGTCTGAGCTGCATTCCATTTCAACTGGAGCTCCAGCAACTATTGCACGATTAGTCGGCTTTGTCGTAAAGCTTTCTCTTGCACTTGCATTTCCTGAAATCCGTAATTGTTAACTTTTATATTTTCAAATCTCGGATGAAGCACATTTATTGAAATCATTTATGCGTGTATAACTATTGGCAACACTTTAAGCTTATGTGTAATCGGTAAAGAAATGAGTTGCATAGAAAATGTGTGTATTGGACCCTAGAATTAATTCAATGTTGGCAACTTTATATTTTAAAGAATAATTCTTACCGATGACTGCACACACGAATAGGACGATTGCGCCAAACATCGCTCGAAAATTGTTAAGGTCTGCTTTTATTAAGCTTCGAAGACCTTCATAAGTTAAGAAAGCTAACTGGTATACATGTCCAAGGAAGTGAATTAAAAACTGCAAAGTATTCTTTACATAAAGATCATACTGTCAACATTTCCTTGCTATATGCGCCTGTTACTAGCAGTTCTCGTGATATAATGCTTCTTTTATCATTGATATGGTATTTGTTCAACGAGAAGAACAGTAAACTGACATTAAGAACATCCGGGTCTGTGCAAACGATAAAAACTGAGATCAAAGATTAGGCCTACGTTTCTGTAGGTAATTTCCTCCTGGCCCTGTTGTGAACATGGACATTTCGTAATTATTATTTCACCTTTCGCTTTGTGCGTATTTCACCAATCATTTGCACTGTAAGCTTAGTGTATTTATTGCATATATGGTATAAACTTTTGAAAGCTTCTTGAAAATATGAATAAGCACTATATTTCATATAACTTCACCAAAAATTTCAGGAAACAATTTTTAGAAGTCAGCGTTGTATTATGTTCTCCACCGGTTAAATTCTGAAAAACGTATATATACATAATTACTTGTCCGTTAAAATATTATACCATTTTTACTTTTAACTTATTCTCGAGATGTACAAAGTTTGATATCTCTGTATCTAAAGTTTGCACATACTGCTGTTCTGCTCATCTGCTGTTCTTTATTAGGCCTTTATCGTTTTAATTATTGTTAACTTTCGCATTGCTCAGCGGGAGGATGCCAGTCATGCTACCCCTTCGGCTTTATAAAAAATTTCACTGAGATTTTATGAATTTTTCCAAACGGTTTTGGGCACCTGTAGCGGACAATTATATGCATTTTTACATATTTCGATCTATTCTTGCAGGGGCTACTCAACTACTGTAGGCCTATTATCGCCTATAGCCAATTTACTGAAGGTGCTCAAGGTGAATGGCACTCCAAATCATTTCCTTATTGAGTAGGCTATTCATTTTAATTATAATCAATATCGCTAACTCTGCCTTAACTCCAACATAGCGGAACATCTGATAAAGAAACAGCTTTGTGTATTCTATTTGTAAGCTTGTGTCATCGATTGTGAAAAGGCTTTCGTTAATGTCCGCCATAATGAAGTTTTTAAGTGCCTGGAAGGAGCAGGGATAGAAGAAAGGAAAATATTTATTTGAATATTTACAGAAAAATATTGGAACCAGAAAGCAACACCTAGGAATTAGTAAAAATGGAACAACTAGAAAATGGTTCCGAATAGTAAAATGTGCCAGACAGGTATGTGGATTATATCCGGAATTTTTCAGTGCACACGGAAAGAAATCGTGAAAAGCTAGGAGGACTTAGAGTAGGTGTACATAACGTTAATAACCTACAATTTGCAGATGATGTAGCGCTTATATCGGTTTCATAACAAAAATTGCAGGAACTCCTTAATCAAGTAAATAGAGAAAGCATGAAGAAAGGTTTAAGAGTTAACATCAACAAAACATTATGGATGTTTGAAGAAGCTCCAAGAAGAAAGACAACCACAACTGAAAAATCAACATATATGGAGGAAAACTAAAGAAGTCACAACTTTCACATATCTGGAAAACTGGTTCACCAGTGATGCAAAAACACACGCACTGACAAGCAGACATTTAGCAATATAAAAAGATTAATCTCTGAGATATTCTGCTTGGCCAGTCATGTTATACACTGTATGGTGCAGAAATTTGGACTATCTCTAAAATCTTGAAGATATAGCTCAGGAATATAGCTTTAAAAACATCTTGACATCGTCCCATGACGACCATTAAGCGGGCATGACCGTTCCACTTAAGACACTCACCAAGCGACCAGTTTTCGACAGTCCGACTGGTTGTTTGTCACAATGGATTAACTACCGGATTCAAAAAGTTCACAGTTTCAGGTAATTTGCATAAACGCAGTCACGGTACCGCAACGACTTATTAGTCTAAAACTGTTGAGTAAAACAGTTATTGATGTTGGAGTGAGGCAACATGTCCTGAGCATACAACAAAAATAAATGCTGAATGTACTATAAATGAATGGGGGGACCGGCCCCTGTGGATCGCCAT
The DNA here is from genome assembly GCA_018105865.1 of Metaphire vulgaris. NCBI lineage: Eukaryota > Metazoa > Annelida > Clitellata > Crassiclitellata > Megascolecidae > Metaphire > Metaphire vulgaris. Next base: position 10,233,732 of record CM030865.1, on the reverse strand, counting down.
CGCTGAACCGATATGTTAATATGGAATTCTAAAACGATAAATTTTATGAAGAACATGCATTTATTTTATGAAGAACATGCATTTATTTTATGAAGAACATGCATTTATTTTATGAAGAACATGCATTTATTTTATGAAGAACATGCATTTATTCTAGAAATATGTCATCTGACAGATAACGATATTGAAATATTGGGAGCTCAACAAGTGCTGGAACCCCTACCCTAATTTTTTTTTTTTGGGGGGGGGTCCCGATCCCTTTGGATTGACGGCAGACGATGGCCAGTCATTCCGCCGAACATATGGTTGCCTTCACAATGTTGCCATTGCTACCAACCACTTAAATTGAGTTGAAAACTGTGTCAACCCAAAGGCTCCTGCGAGTCGTTAACTAGCTTCCGTCGGCTTTACAGTCCAGTTCTAATTTTTAGCCTCTCTTGGAAATATATTAAAAGTACAAATACGGTACGTCAACGGTCAACCAATTAGATAGGTGCATTTTCTATAAATGAACCGATAAAGTACAAATTGCAAAGATAATTCCTTAGAAATAATTTACTATAAGTCTAATTCATATTTTAACAGAAGCTTTCATAGGCTTATACTAGGCCTAAATACACAAAGCGAAACTGAAATAATAATTTCGAAATGTCCATGTTCACAACAGGGCCAGGAGGAAATTACCTACAGAAACGTAGGCCTAATCTTTGATCTCAGTTTTTATCGTTTGCACACACCAGGATGCTCTTAATGTCAGTTTACTGTACTTCTCGTTGAACAAATACTATATCAATGATAAAAGAAGCATTATATCACGAGAACTGCTAGTACTAAGGGCAGATAGCAAGGACATTGTGACAGTGTGATCTTTATGCATAGAATACTTTGCAATTTTTAATTCACTTTCTTGGAAACGTAAACCATTTAGCTTTCTTAACTTATGAAGGTCTTCGAAGCTTAATAAAAGCAGACCTATACAATTTTCGAGCGATGTTTGGCGCAATCGTCCTATTCGTATGTGCAGTCATCGGTAAGAATTATTCTTTAAAATATAAAGTTGCCAACGTTGAATTAATTCTAGGGTCCAATACACACATTTTCTATGCAACTCATTTCTTTACCGATTACACATAAGCTTAAAGTGTTGCAAATTGTTATACACTCATAAATGATTTCAATAAATGTGCTTCATCCGAGATTTGAAAATATAAAAGTTAACAATTATGGATTTCAGGAAATGCAAGTGCAAGAGAAAGCTTTACGACAAAGCCGACTAATCGTGCAATAGTTGCTGGAGCTCCAGTTGAAATGGAATGCAGCTCAGACGTGGAAAACGCTATCATTCGATGGAAGTACTGTAAGCTTAATAAGTCAACCTTTTCCAAAATTCTCAACTGCTCCTACGTTGGAATAAGAACTTCATTTAAAGAGACATTCAGCGGCGAATCTACTGCTAATTCCACCAAGCTACGTCGAGCTCTTCAAATTCCCGAAACAAATCTTGAACACGCTGGAATTTACGAATGCATCATCTCAATTCCGAATTCAGATTTTTCCGCAAATAAAAATTTATATTCAGCCGAACTAATCGTTTTGGGTAGGTAACGCCTGAGACCAGAGTAATAAATCAAAACTGCATTTCGACAATAATAATTATTATTTGATTTTGTTGAATGATCTTTCGAATTTGACCGACACATCTGCTTTCCTTGATTGTATGCACTATCATACATGATATCATACGTCAGATAGCCTACAATAACTTTGAATTGTGCCACCTTATGTGAGAAGAAACTCTAAAAACTAAATAATTTCTAGTATGAATTTGATTTTATCTTGAATTATGTTGTATTAATTTTTAAAATTCAATTGATATAACTAGCGACTGTCCTTCATAATTACAAAGATACGTCTACAATTTTCAACCTTACGTTTCTAAATGTTGCTGTTAATTTTAAGTTTACAGTTTTCATCCACGTTAATTCGATAATGTTTCTTGAATTTCCTTCTAATAATTGTTTTGAGTCTTAACGACACTTTAAGGAGGCATGGTCCTTACATTAAAGACTCCACTACCTTGCATAAAATTTCACCCATAATTTGAATTTTGTTGCTATAGCTGCCAATCCAATATGCCAAACAAATACGAGCGAATCGAACAATATCGTACAGGAATCAGACATTGTCCTCATGCAATGTCGCCTCATCTACAGTGGTGCCAGGACACCTTCTTTTCAATGGTTAATTCAGAATGGCGACGGTCATCGCCACATTTCGTCCGATTTTATCGAGAGTTGTGTCTCTTCATCGTGTCAGATAATTTCTACCGTAGTTGTTCAAGTTAATGCCGAGGACATTGGAGCTGCATTTGAATGCAAGTTCAATTTCATTGAACTAAATGATCAACCAACGACAACGGCTTCTTCTGCTCCATTGGAATGTCAGTGGAATGTTACTTTACGCGTAGAATGTAAGTAGGCTACCTTAGGTTAAGAGCGATGTTCAAAATACACAGTTTGCTATCCGTTAGGCCAAGCAGGACACTGTGACAGTAGTCCAACCTTGATAATACAACCGCCTGGACCAACTGTATCGCAGTGCTCACAGTAAGGTAGCGCCGGACCTGCTTGACTCTCCGTACATGATAGTGGCAGCATCGAACTACACTGTTCACATGGTCTTCGAGTGTCAGAGTTTTGTCCAATATCACTCCTAGAAGACGCAGACTTTCTGAAGGTGCGATGGAGACGTTACCGACCACGAATGGATCCCGGGTCAAGTTAAGAAGCCTCCTTCTGCCGGGGGATGCTGATCCACGTAAATTCCGTTTCGTCTATAGGTTCAGTGCGAGACGTTTTCCCGTGTCCAGGCGGTAACAGCGGAGAGTCAGCTATCGAAAGACTTCCGGAGCTGCTCTGACTATGACGGGAGACAAGAGATGACTAAATTTGCCTGTCATCCGCGTACGCATGGGAAATGACAGCTCGAAGGACTTCACAACTGCTATAGAAACTATGCTCATGAATATTAATGAGTTGCCATATTCCGAAGTTTCGGTTTGAGATTTTATGTTTAAAAAATTTGGAGATCCATAACAGATTTGAGAATTGCCCGTCTATTTCCAGAAGTGTTTATAAGAGCATTACAACTTTAATTTTCCACTTGTGTAGACATTACATTTAGTTTTTAGAGTGCCTCACTGCCTTAGTAATGAACTTTCTATGGTGCGATGCTATAAAAGCGCTTAGATCGTATTGCGCTATATAAACAGTTATTATTATTATTATTATTATTATTATTATTATTATTATTATTATTATTATTATTATTATTATTATTATTATTATTATTATAGTACCAGAAAAAAAGAACATGACGCCATTTTCTTTTTCTCCCTAAGACCAAAGATTACAGTATACACACATTGCACAGTATTACACACGATCTTTGCCTACGACAATATCGCGATATCATCGTAGAAATAACCACGATATCGCAAAAGAAAAATTTCCTACAATTACAGTCCTAGCGTTGACGGTCTCATGTGGGGGAGGGAGATTGAAAGTAATCAAATTTACTTGTCTCAATGACACTTATCGTAGTTCAGCGTCCTAAGCTATTTGCATAGTAACTTTATTGTGGGGCATTAGTTTCGCTACACCCTCGTATTTCGATATGATTTAATGGTCCAGAATGACACCAAGCATGATAATTATTATCTTATACTTCCATACCAACAGGTCCAATAGACCTACGAGAAATTGTCAGTTCATGATGTTTCATTCCACCCGATGATGCTTAGGTCAAACCGAAGATATCAGAGGGTTGGGTGGCTGATTTGTTAGAATTTAATTATATTCTTACATTTGAAATAACTACATTATCACCAATAGCATAGACACTGCACCTCTCATTTTCAATCTTGGTTGTAACATTGCAGACGGTGTCAGAAATGTATCATTTACTCCAATGGAAAGCGTCTACGAGGCTGGCACTAAGATCCGTTGCATTGCTGATGGCAATCCACCTCCAACGTACACATGGCAGAAGTTAACGTATCCACCCATCGTCATTAGCACCGATTCTATGTTGACGCTGGGCACATCCAACGAGGAAGAAAATCAGGAAACCTACGTGTGCATTGCGCGAAATATGGTTGGAGGCAAAGAAAGAAAGGCCAACGTAACAGCTCATATCACAATCGAAGGTTTGTGTGGTTGCTTTGTATGTTTTGCAGCGACAATTTAGTAGTATATTATTTCCACACGATTGCGTTATTTAGAGATACATCGACAGTAGCGCAATGGGCTTCCGTCAAAACTGCAACAGCAACAACAACAACAACAACATAATAATAATAATAATAATAATAATAATAATAATAATAATAATAATAATAATAATAATAATAATAATAATAATAATGTGATTTTAAGTGGTTCAGGAGACTGTGTAAGCCTGTGTGAAAACCACTGATGTAACCATCTAACGCTGTGACGCCCTTCTATGGTAGATTTCGCTTCTACAAAGAATTTTATATTTGCAGTCGCAATTGTCTTTGACATTATGCGCCAGAGGTAATCCCAATATGTGTCATGTCTCAGAACAGGCTGTCCAACTTTAAATTGACAGGCGGATATCGAGGATTAGTATCCGTACATGCATTAAATTTGAGTCTGATTCTAGAGACTATCTTTAGGCCTCTTTGCTGGAAAGTCAGATATTACGGCGTTTCATTTAACTTCTTCATTGCTACTATGGACGCTATGACTGAAATCAAAACATTGTAAGCTTCATCCATTTTATCGATCTGCGACGTAGTTGGATAGATGATGACCCACTCTTCTGTGAATTCTTTGTTATGTAGGTCTATGACGAACCTGTTTGCCTGCGCACTTTTTTAAATGAATTATCAACTCAGTCTCATAGACCCACTAATGTTGCACTAGACCGGTATTGAGCTGATAAAAGTCTCGCCAATTTGCCTCGATGTAATGATTAAATAGAAAGAGAAATCTAGAATCACATATTCGAGTAAATCTAATTCTTAATTAATTGAAGAAAAACTGATAATACTTTTCTAGTTCATTCTTCTGAAGGTCGCCATGTCTTCCGTAACGCACTGATTGGCGTGTGCGTCACCTGCGTATGCTTAATAGTTCTATTCGTTTGTGTCGGCAGAATCTACATCAAAAGTAAGGCTCACGCTCAGGTGAAAACGTTAAAATCAATCAAAAGTGTACGCTATTGACAAGATTTTAGATTCTATCCTGCGTATAATTGGCGGAAAGTTAGCAGAGTGGTAAAACGCTGGACGATGGAGCAGAAGGTCGCGGATTCGATACCCGCAGAAGACGTAAGGTCGACTTAGCCTTACTCGCTAGAGGGTGGTGGCAAACTGAAGAGAAGCGTTAAGTTGCGAGGTGAACCGTGGGTCTGGAGAAAGTAATGGCAACCTATTAGGGACATATTAAGGCGGGGACTGAGGGGTCTAAAGCTCTAGGCCCACCGTGAAAAATAGGCACACCGTTTTTAGCGTCTCTTTATTCACGATAAGGGGCTGTCCATTAATTACGTCAACAATTTAGGGGGAGGGGCTTTGGAAAAGTTTGACAATTGTTGACAGGGAGGAGGGGGTCAAGAGAAGTTGACGTCAACAATTTCACTTTTTTTTAAATAGTCAAAAAATAGGAAAATTCATAGAATACTACTTATTACAATGGAAAAAAGCATTAGAAAAAAGGTAATCACCACCACATTTTGACACTCGATGAGGAAAAAAGGGGAAAAATGATCATCACCACAAAATAATAACCTTGTTATTGGGACCTGTCATTGATCTTGGGGGAGGTCAAGAGTTGTTGACGTAATTATGGGGGGAGAAGTGAAAGTTGACAGTTGTTGACAAAGGGGAAGGGGGTCAAAAATTGCCCAAAAATTGTTGACATAATTAATGGACAGCCCCTTAGCATTCGTTCTCAGTTCAAGGAAATTGAACAGAAATGCAATGTTCTCTACAAAACGGCGTGCACAAGTAAGAGGATAAAAGAAAAATTAAGCGAAATAAATTATGGGACTATCATGATGCATAAGCAGACGACGCCGGATTAGCAGTGGTTCTCACACAGGGCAGTCCCTACTGAACCACTCACTTTAAACCTTGTTATATTACAGTATATTATATCATATTATAACAGCGTCGAACGAGTTTAAAATACATATCTTTCTTCCAGCTATTGACAGGCTGTTAGCAGCTTTGAATCAGATGATCTCTGCATATAGTGTTGTTTAAGATAGAGATGGGTTTCTGTCCCGGTGTTACCGCTTTGACTTCTTCCGATTTACGAGCCAAAGCCAAACAGTGTTAGAGTTGCCGGGGTGAGGGATTGTGGAGGGGGGTTGAACCCCCCAGCTAACTTTGCAACCTCACAAAAATCGCATATTAGGTACATGCAGTCTGTCATTCATTGAATTTCAGTCCTCAACCCCCTCCCAGCTCAAATTTCACCACTCCAACACTGAAGCCAAACATTTGGTTGAAATCTACTCTGACGAACTTGAGCATTCAGATGAAATTGTTCAGTTTGCTGCTTTGTTTAACAAATTTAGCAATGAACTCACATCGATTGAAAACAAAACTGTTATAAACGAAGGCAACGAAATGCAGATGTTCACATTTTATTAATACGCATGGACTAGTCCGTGGCGGCTCCACAGGGGAGACCGGGGAGCCCGTGCTCCCCTATTGAGTGCCTGGTCCCCGTGGCCCCCCTGTTGGGACCCTATACATAATACTACATACCTAACAACAAATGGTTGGCCCCCCATGATTAGAAGTTGCCACCCCAACGGCTCCCCACTTACCAAATCCTGGAGCCGCCACTGGGACTAGTTGCTGCCTTTCCAAATGTCTCCATTGCTTTTCGCATGTTTCTGTTAATCTCGTGGTTAGCGCAATGCTAAATGTACAAAATTTGTTGTTCCTGCCTGTTTTAGGTCAATTATCACAGCCTCAAATTTCATCATCTCCAGTCTATACCAACATGTCTCACGGGTTGTCTAATAGAAGTCATGCGGCAGATGAAGGAAGTCGTAATACAGAGTACAACAAAGTTCCCCGGACTGTTAACGAGCCATATTCAAATTATGAAGTCATAGAAGATGGCCCACAACTTGGAACTGAGGCCTCGGAACCAGTCTATGAAAATACCGAATGCTTATGAACGAAAGCTTTAGCCACGGTAAAGCAATATTACAAGAATTTCAAACGCCGAAATGATCACCAAAGTAATGTATAATGTAAAATTGTAAATAATGAATTCCTTCATTCGGACGAGAACAAGAGGTGAAAAGGGCCTACAGTCAGTGGCGGCTCCAGGATTTGGCAAGTGTGGGGGGGCGTTGGGGTGGCAACTTCTAATCATGGGGACCAACCATTTGTTGTTAGGTATGTAGTATTAAGTATAGGGTTCCAATATGGGGCCACTGGGAGGAACAGGCACTCAATAGGGGGCACGGGCCCCCCGGACCCTCCCTGAGGAGCCGCCACTGCCTACATTTCAGCCAGATCATAAAACTTGGGTCTGATATTATCGCGTATACGCCGATTTTCGAAACAGACAACTACAGACAACCGCCCCCCCCATATGCTCTTTTGTTCTAAAGCCCATCGTTTCAACGTGGCATTTCTGACTCGCTCGCCAAGCTTACTGCCTAATTTTTAAACTCGCGAGAAGTGGCGGCTGTGGCGCCATTGGCCACGAATTTAAAGCGTCTACCATTCTATATTTCTCGTCAGCAGTCAGGACCTAAAATATTTTAGTTGCAATTATTTAACCTTTAAATGTCAGCGTGTTGGTTTGAAATAATCGTTAGTATTAGTTTTAGTGTTCAGTTGCCCAAATTGCTGGCGACAACCTTGCTTTGCTCGTGAGCAACGACTTATAAGTTCTAACAAGCTTGTTTCAAGTTGTTTATGGAATAGGAACTTCATTCTCACGGGCATTCGGAAGGGGGTGCAATTGCACCCCAATTGCACTCCCGTGACCCCCTGGAAAAATTGTGGAGTTATAAAAGAGTAAATTTACTTGTTTCTTTCGTCACAAGACCTTGTTTTGCACCCCTCTGGAAAAATTTCTGCGGACGTCCATATTTATTCTCCCACCCTACCTGGATGTTTCGACGCCAGTGCACTACTGCGCGATAGAATAATTATCGGAAAATTTAAGATATATGATCCAGCAAAAGCATTAGAATGGCACTGGACATAACTCTTTTGCTGAGTCATTTCATTGTGTTGATATTTTAGCTTTAAAATGTCCTCTTTGATTTCTGCTTCTTTTCAATCTGTCATTCTCGCGGCGAATATATGCAATATTTGATAAACATGTAAACGTTCTCTTTGTAATAATATCTTTATGCGTGCAGCAGTGTATTCAATCTCTTAGTCTAATAAAAATCGCATAATTAATTTGAAATAGAGTTTTGTTTAAATGTATCTGGACATTGTAGGCACATGGGTTATTCTTCTAATTTTCAAAGAATTTGTATTATTTCATTTCAATTTTTAAACGTATATTTTATTATTATTATTATTATTATTATTATTAATTTGGCTTCTTTAACATGTTTGGAAATAACCTAAGAAACATAATAAATGCAATTGCACTTCAACCTAAGGGTTCTGGGTGGGGTTCCTTCGTTAAAGGTCAGCACGTACATTTTCATTAAACCTTCAAGGGGTCTCAAACGCACTGTTGCTCCAGGACCTTGAGGAATGAAGTTGCGGGCCTGTTTGTTAGGCGAAAACAAGGAAGTTTAAGGAGTCATTGCAAGAAAAAAAGAAAGTCAACAATCAATTCAGTTTCTCTCTTGTTTTTAGGCATTCTCGCCTTTTCTCCATGTGCGAACAATGACATTTGGTTATGTAGTGCAGTTATTTATCATCAAACACTTGTTAAGCGATCATAAAAGTCATTGCTTTTCGTTTTGCTTTAGATGCAAACATGCTGTTTCACAGGTTCATATCACTCTATATTCTATTGTTCTACTTCTGCCTAGTTTCAGTTGATCTATTTGCTTAGACAGCAAAACTTCGACATCTTCATCACAGTAGAAATACATTCTGTGTAATATACGAGGTGACCTTAAGTGGACTAACAGTGAATGCATTTTTCAGGCGGGTCGAGTAGACCTGCAGTCGAATGCATATCAGATCAAGCGCGCTGAGTACAATTACAAGCATAGCCTATCATTTAATGAAAACACTCTTTCGTTCCATGCTTTCCTTTATGGGGCTGTCCATTAATTATGTCAACAATTTTTGGGCAATTTTAACCCCTCCCGCTAGTCAACAACTGTTAACTTTCAGTTTCCCTCTATAATTATGTCAAAATCTTTTGACCACACCCCCCCCCAAGATCAACGACAGGTCCCAATAACAAGGTTATTATTTTTGCGGTGATGACCATTTTCCCCTTTTTTCCTCATCGAGTGTCAAAATGTGGTGGTGATGACCTTTTTTGCCATGCGTTTTTCCATTGTAATAAGTAGTATTTCATGAAATTTCCTATTTTTTGATTATTTGTAAAAAGTAAAATTGTTGACATTAACTTCTCTTGACCCCCCTTTCCCCTGACGTCAACTTCTCTTGACCCCCCTGTCAACAACTGTCAAACTTTTTCAAACCTTCTCCCTCCCTAAATTGTTGACGTAATTAATGGACAGCCCCTAATGCTTAAAATCTTGTGATAGTTATAATTACATTTTGTATTAGATTTTGAATGCTTGTGTTCATAATTTTTAGTTGGGTCAATAAATGCTTCCTATGTTTTCTGCCACATTGCTTATCAACGTGATTTGCAACGGCAATTTCTCTGCGGAGTGCGGAGTGAACTCGTTTTCTTAATATTCAATGAGTGCGTACTTGTACGAGAGTGAAAATTGTAAGTAGGCTACTTGAACTCGTAGATGTAGGCCTACTTCTACTAAACAATTGAGGATACAGTACCACCATGCACTGTGCAAGGCGAATAATAAAAAGAATAAGAAGAGGCAAAATGCAAGGGCGGAGATATTTCCGCCGGTAAATCTGCCCATGTCACGGACTCCTCACTAAAGACACTCTCGACATCATTTCTTTGTAAATCATTGAAATCAATTTTAATCAAAAACTACTGACAAAGTAGACAATCCACATCACAATTCACAAACAGCTGTCAACCTGGCAAGTTGTCAATACTGTAAATGCACATTCCATTTGCTGACTGCTGACAGTTAGATAAGTATCAACATGTCAGAGTGTGAACATGTAAAGTAAGAGTCAACTTCTCTCAGAAGGTCCTATTCGATGCTGAGCAAACTAACAATGGCATTGCTCCCAAAGACGAATCTTTTATCTCCACGAGAGGCGCTCGCATTTTTATTTTGTTTTCTCTCATTATTGTCTTTTCAAATTGGATCTGTCTCCACTCCTCAGTTTAAAGCATTTTCTCTTAATTTAGCCGAAGAAACATATCTGTCATAGCATTTTGCAGTTTGAACTTCTACAAAAAATACTGGGTTCCTGTGGAACCTAGCGGTTAAGCGGAATTTCTCAAATGTATATCTTAATGTTCACGCGTTTAAAAGGTGTGGTCCTGACGACAGCGCATAATACTGATTTGATGGCGTCTGAATCAATCCAGTGTTAAAAGTGCATTCCTGAAACAGAATTTTAATTAATTAAATCTCGCTCGTCATCTATCAACAGCTGTTTATGACTATAAGTCCATATGGCCAATAGTTCTATGACCAAATATTCGTGTGACTAATCAGTAATCACACTTTGACTAAACGTCCTGCTACCGATCCAACAAAAGCATGACTGAGCCAATTGACAGACATTCGTTTGATGGATGAGTAGGCGTTTCCTAATTCTTGATGTTTCCTATCAAAGTTTTCCCCGATCTTCAGAACAAGATGTGTTCATTCGATTTAATCGTATTCGTATGTTTGCTCATTATGTAATTATATTTTCATTTGATTAAAGCATAAATATATTCGCCTCAGAATTTTGCACTTTGCTGCTGAGAGTTTACTTTCGGTTAAGATTAATTTCTAGAGTATGTATCAATTTTTTCAATTATTAAAAAATGCATCTATAGCAAGGAGGGCAGCTACAGTTGAGTAAGTCGTCAGTTCATCAGATCGCCATCTCGCGAATGACGACGAAAATTGGCTGTGTATTCGAAATGTATTATCGATATATATTTGACATATATTTCGTTGAATTTATAAAACTGGTAAACATGCAGATGTAGAATTTCATTGATATAGAGACTGATTAGGTGATTTTCTTTTTCGAAATTAACACACCTTTTTAAGAACGCAAAATAAGGATATACATTCGAAAAATTCCGTTTAACCGCAAGGTCCGACCATTTCACAGTAAGAATTTAAAAATGCAAAATGCTGTGGCGGATACATTTTTTGCATGAATCACATGAGAATAAGAATACATAACGAACACAAACACGAAAACACACACACACAAATCAAGAGAAAAGATCTAGTTCAGAAAAATTGTGATAAGAAACACGTAATGCCTAATCGTTAACCAGACGAATGTGGATCAGACATGGACATCGATTGGGTTGCAGTGGCGTAGCGTGACTTTTGGGGGCCCGGGAAGCAACTTTGACATGGGGGCCCCAGAGTTTCGAGCTGACGAGAAAAAAACGTTATCATTTCACCTTTTTAACCTGACAAGCAAAAAAAGGGTCCTCACCACATCATTTCTAGGGTTAGGGTAAACTTTAAGTTAGGGTTAACCCTAACCTAACCCTAGCTTAGACTCTCTTCGGGGGCCACTCCGCCCGGGGCCCGGGGGCTGTCAACAAAGTGCTTCCCGCCCCCTAGTTACGCCACTATTGGGTTGGGTTTGTTAAAAAACTTCTTTGTTCAATATGTATTAGTTTGGGTTGGCTCTAAGAAAGTTGAGGCAGTTGAGGTAATTGGTTGGGGAAGTCGTGCCTCGCCTCTTATTAGACCAAGAAACCCAGTTTGTCAATTATCGTCATGTCTTTCTTATTTTATCAAATATTATTCTTCACTTTGAAATACATAAATTTTGCAAGTAAATTCAGTTAAACAGTGAGTGTCTGATTTAATCAGTGAGTTAGTTGATTAATTGGTTAGTAATTTAGTTGGTAGGTCTATTTATCAAGCACATCCAGGGTTTATTCTAGGCCTTCTTAGGGGGGATTCCCCCTAGTTTGAAAATCCCCCCGAAACTTTTTAGTTGTTGGCTGTTTCCTCCCCAAACGTGTGGAAACTCAGACCTTGCCCCCCAAACATTTCAACCCCTCCCCCCAATGGCAAGGGGGCTAGAATAAACACTGAGCACATCCTTATTAAAACAAAAGTATCGTCCAGTTGTTTTCGCTTTTCGTGACATATACACTGTAGTCAGAGCCAAAACCGTCTTCAAAGTCCTGCAATAGAAGGCTTATAGATAGCCTACATCAGAAGAGGTGGGTGATTAAGGGTGTAATAAACTCAATCGACGGGCAAATTGAGAAAAGACAAAAACCATGAACTATGTTTATTGTTAATGTGACATCATCTCTGATTTATTAGATGTATTTTATCTTACTTATTATATTGGTTGAGTCGCTAGGTGGCCGTCTGTGAAGAGACCGGTTTCTTTTTCTTGTTTGAGGAAGCTAGAAAATGATCTTTTAAGAACTGTGTTATGGAATAAATTTTCTATTCATCTAATTTCGTCTCGTTTCACGCAACATCGCGCCGCGACCCCCAACAATATATCAGAAACATATAGCATTTCTCTCTCTCTCTCTCTCTCTCTCTCTCTCTCTCTCTCTCTCTCTCTCTCTCTCTGTCTCTGAGCCGCTAATCTATCAGCATCAGTGAGAAAAATCGTCAAGTACACTGAATTGTCGATCGATTATTTATTCTTGCCACTGGCCTTCGAGAATCTTGTTCCAATCACTCATGAACAGTGGCGGTTCCACCATGTTGATGACTGGGGATGCATCCTCCACCGGGGTTCCGGATGACCTTTTTTGCTTGTCAACCTATTTTCCGGTGAATTTTTTAAAAAAATTTAGTGAAAAATACTGCAAATGACCTTCTTTTTCTTGTTTGTCGGCCTATTTTGGCAAGGTTTCTTAACATTTAGAGCTAAACACTACTAACAATTCCCTTTTTTCTCTTTTTTCTTGTTTTTTTCTTCTTCAAACTTTGCATCCCCTCACCAACTTCCCAAAAAATTTTCATCCCCTTCCAAGAATTCCTGGAACCGCCATTGCTCATGAAGCACTTATTTTCATAAGGGAGCTGGGTCGTCATATTTCCGTTCCTTTCGGAGACACAAGGGAGAACAGATTTTAATCCTCCAGCGTAAATCATTGACTTTACAACGCCTCAATGCAAATGCCTTCCAAGAAACTCTCTAACTCTGAGTTGGATCTAAGCGAGAGCTGATAAGTGTATATTCATCTGCCTACGGACACTTTTTGTCATAAGTCTCTACGGGACTAAGTTTTGTCATAAGTCCCTTGGGAGACTAAACACCGAGGGCATTTATATATATATATATATATATATATATATATATATATATATATATATATGTGTGTGTGTGTGTGTATGTGTGTGTGTGTTTGTGTATGTGTGTTCGTCCTTCCTCTCTAATCCCGAGTATTGTACAGCTCTCCATATCGATGACCTTAAACCAGATCCATGACATGACAGTGAATGTCGGACTGCAAAACAAGGAGTGCGCCAATCAGAAGAACGTATTTCTCGTCGTGAACATTCTGCTTTTGACTGCTTCGCCAAATACATGAGCAGCAGCTTATTCTAGTGATCTGAATATGTAGAGGATGCATTACAACCACCGCGCTTTCATTGTAAATAAGACTTATTTAAATGAAAAATAATTTCAATTTTAACCAAACAATAAAAAGCTCTTGACGATCATCCTCTTTATTCGAAAGCATCTTTACATGGAACCAAATGACCAATTAACTTACTTGAATGAAGCGGAAAATCCGATGGTGGAGTAATTTCTGGAGTAAATCAAGTAAAATGTTTCATCTCGAAAAGCGAGCGCTTTGGTCCTAGTATATCACACACGCACAAACATACACACCTAAACACACACACACACACAAACTAACTCACTCACTATCACGACAAAGCGACGGATTGAAATGGGGAATTAATGGCTGCGCCATCTAGCGAATCTAGATCAAATCTTGCTAATTGCATCAAGAATTTATTGAAATTAATGTTTGTGTGGAAAATAAATGAATATTGACAAATGTCTGGTTTTTCTTAATATGAATTCAGTTGATTCAAGGAAATGCTTTTTCAGCGATTTACCTCTACGAGCGCATTGATTGCGCAGTATTCGTTTTCGTGCTAAGAACACCTTTATTAAACGCCAAACATAAAATACACATTTGGGAAATTCCGCTTAACCGCTATGAAAGGCAAAATGTAAGTGCGATAAATCAAGAGAAAAGGCCTCGCACAGAAGAGCAAAGGAGGTGATCAAGTTCGGGCAAATTCTGATGATAAACATCAAGAATAGGGAGACACAAAACCTAATCGTTATCCAGTCAACTGTCTTTTGCAGCGATACTATTGCTGGATCATAAGAACGTTGATAATCCAAGTAAAAAATATGGTTTAAAAAAATAAATCTTGTTCTAAAACATCTGTAACGAATTTACAGTCTTGCACACAAGAGCCGGGATGATGGCATGATTAGGCGAAAATTCCGATAAGAAACAGCAAGAATTTTGAGACAAATACATCTTGATTAATACAAATACATCTTCGTTAATGAAACATTGTCTATTGCAGCGATTATATTGCTGGACCATAAGTGTGTTAAGGTCCGTCTTTCAACAGTGTGAGGCCCTATAGGCACCTGGCGACCTGCGGGGCCCAAAGCTCGATCATACGTATCATACGTATTATATTTTTTGTATCATACGCACGTATTTTAACGTATGACTCTTTATCATACGCGCTATCATACGTGAGCAATAATACCTCAGGCCTACATAGCCATGAAATTGCGTCAATTACCGCAGTCTGTTAACCATTTACCTGCACAAAGAAATTAAAAGGGGAACAAGTGTTAACAGAAGTCAATTTTGGGCTCAGTTACAGTGACGTGGCGCGACGTCGCAATTGACATTGCTCGCTAAGTAAGCAAATTATAAATAACCGAACAGACTTATAAATACGCGTATCATACGCGTATTTTATTTTTTTATTCATACGCACGTATTTTAACGTATTTTATTTTGTCATACGCGTATGATCGAGCCTTGGAGGGGCCCCGGATGGGCTATATCCGAGATCAATCAATCAATGAAATCTATAGTGCTAGTGTGTAATAGTGCCTATAGCATCAGCCGTTGTTGTAGAAACTACACTGATAATTATGGACTGGTGACGATAAAGAGGGCAGTCTGGTCGGCGGGGGTTTCTTTCGAAGACCGTTAGTGTCTGACTTAATTTAAAAGGTAATAATGCGCTGGTTTCACGAAGTGATGTAGGCAATGAATTCTGTACACTGCTGATTTGGAAACAACTACCCACTGTCACTGACAGTATACGCAGTGGCGGCTCCACCGGAGGGGGCAGGGGGCCCGTGCCCCCTATTGAGTGCCTGGCCCCCCAGTGGTCACCCCCAGTTGGGACCCTATACTTAATGCTACATACAATAAACAACAAATGGTTGGCCCCCATGATTAGAAGTTGCCACCCCAACGACCCCTCGCACTTGCCGAATCCTAGAGCCGCCACTGAGTATACGAGTAGGCGAACGAGTGACATCACAAAAGAGATTTCTGCCGAGCATGGATTGAAATGGCTACAAGGTCGATCGCGAGATGACCCCTGTCTTAGGCAGGGCCACCTTAACCATTAGGCAGTTTAGGCACTGCCTAGGGGCGAAAAATGTTGTAAGGGCGAAATAAAACGGGGATGAAAGTTTTTTATGAGAGAATAACGTTTTTTTGCTTATCAGGTTATTTCGGGGAGCCGACAAGCTTTTTTTGCTCGTCAGACTTTTTCCGTATGTGATGTGAATGGGCGAAAATTTCCGAAAATGAAAATCTGCCTAGGGCGCCCAAAATTCTAAAGATGGCCCTGGTCTTAAGATAACTGGTTCCTTGTATCATAAGTTTTATAGACAACATTTTAAAAAATAAAATCGATTATCTGTATGATTTTAACCAATTGAAGGACTACTGTCGCAGTAGTTGCGTAGATAGGCAAAACTTTCGGCGGAGTGATGGGGCACTCGAATCGGGATCAGATTTTCTCGACTCTCTTTCATCATTGCGTCAAACGGTGGAAGGATTGTCAATACTGTCCGTCTCAATTTTATTCTACAGAGCTCGAAATGCGACAGATCTTAGCCATTTCAAACCGCACGCTATACTGAACAGTATTTCAAAAGTCTACTTTCCATCGTAAAATCCCGAACAAGGCGAACATGACTGCTATGTTAATTAAGTGTAGTTTTATATATTATCATTAGCAAGTAAATATTACGGACAATTTACGGCAAGAAGTAAAACTTAACCAAGATACCACACAGACAATATTAAATTAGACAAGCTAAACGTATTACTTATTTCTAATGGCTGAATATCGCAACAACGTATCGGAAGTTATAAACGAGAAGGCGGAGAAGCAGACTGTGATAGCATAAGTCTGGTTCCCAGTCTACTGTCTACCGTTCGGAAATACCGAATAAGCTGAGCGAATGACCAGAACATTCAGAAATCACTTTTTAAAACTTAAAGAATGTAAAATTAAAATACAAAGACAACTTTAAGAAATTAAAAAAACTAGAATAAGGTTAAATAAAAGTAAGGTAATACAAAATGAAATGGCAGGAGCGCGCGGGACCCTTAGATTCGAGGGGCCCCGGGCACAGTGCCCAATTTCCAATACACATTGTACAAGAGCCGAGGCGATGGCTATTTCAAGGGAAAACTTTGATAAGAAACATCGAGAATTTGCAGACAAAATCCCTATTCTTTAATCAAACAAATGTCTATTGCAGCATGGCTATTGTTGGATCAAAGTGCGTTAATATTTTCTTGTTTTCTTTATATAGACGAGAAATTAATTACATTAATCAGTGTGCTTAGTCACGACCATTACCAGTAAACGCATTACAATCATCGAAAAGCCCAGATGCAGAAGTTTTGAAGTCTTTCTTATGGGATTTCCTAACTTGCACGGTCACCTAAAACTAAAACCCTTGCGAACGCCAAAATCTATGTTAATTGAATTTGACTGAACACCGTTACAGTAAACAGTATGGCTGTAATCAGTGTTTAATCTAGACTCCTGGACTCCGGGGGGGGACTGAAAAAGCCGAGGGGAAACTGACAAAGCCGGGGGGAATTCTGCTAGGGGCCGCTGTTAGTCCATGTAGCATTCCAAAATTTCCGAGGGGGCATTTGAAATTTCCGGGAGGGCAATTCCCCCCGGAAACGGCCTAGATTAAACACTGGCTGTAATGTTGAAGGTAGGATTTGAACCACTCCAGTGCAGTATAACCGATATACCAAAGCAATGCTGAAGTCTATGGATAAGGATTGCATGATCTATTTTATCAAAACCCGCAGACAAGTCTAGTAAAATAAGTGCGGTTACCATAGCAACTGAAACTGTCCTTATTCCGAATTGGAATCCATTATTTCAATTCCGTAAAACGACGAAATAACAGCGATACCATTAATTTCTTTGCTTGTAAAGACATTTTGTGGAGAATTAGGGGCGAGATCATTCTTCTACCAACCGCTTCTAGAATTTCAAAGTGCCGTGTTCCATAAAATAATTTCAGATTGTCTCATTTCCTGCTTCTCGTATGATTACTTCTAAATGATGTCGCGGGTCACATAGAATCAGGTGTCGCTTTGAAAGCCAATGTATTAGAAACACTGAATTGAATTAGTTGGCCAGAAAATATTTTTATATCTCTTTTGACATTTCATATCTTTGTTTTATTCAGCCTATAATTATTAAAGAACGAAAATTTTGCTTTTAATTGATTTAGACATTTTTGAATCAATGATTTGTCTTTTCGACTAGGAAGGAGGCTTTGCATTCGGAAGTCACCAGGAGAATTGGTATTGCCCTAAGGCCTAAGCTGCTTTGCAGGGCTGAACCGACATTTATGGCGCTCTAGTATTAAACTCTGGACCAAGACACGCATCCTGCCAGTGTTACTATATGGATTCAAAGGCTATCTCGGAATACTAGGTCATTAAATGCGAGAGTTGCTTCAGTGGTTTTCACATACAGTAGGCTTGCTTAGCCTCCTAAATCACTTAAAATCACATTATTATTATTATTATTATTATTATTATTATTATTATTATTATTATTGTTATTATTATTGTTATTATTATTATTATTATTATTATTATTATTATTATTATTATTATTATTATTATTAAGGGGCAGAGAAGTGGGCGATGACATCACAACTCAGCAGGAGATTAGATGCATGCCATCCGTGGTGCTTGCGTCGAATCCTGCGTCTCTCTCGTATACAAAGACCTGGAAAAGACCGGCGGGTATAGGACTTGGATAACCTGGACAAGAACATTCAAGAAAGACCCCTAACCCCACACACAACATTGACCTTGCCACGGCGTGGAAGCGGGCGCAGGACAGAAAATTATGGCTCGGACTCTGGAAACAGCAACGCCCAACTAGTGGGAACGCTAAGAAGAAGAAGAAGAAGAAGAAGAAGAAGAAGAAGAAGAAGAAGAAGAAGAAGAAGAAGAAAAAGAAGAAGAAGAAAAAGAAAAGAAGAAGAAGTAATAAAAATAATGAAGTCATTGCAAGACATTCACAAAGCTCGTAGCGATAAATCTGATACATCATACATCTTCAATTTAGATTTCCATAACAATTTGTAAACAATGACAGACAATGAGATTAATCTAAACCGGGTTTCGATAATTGTTATTTTGTTTCCGCAATGCAATTTAGCACTGCATTGACTCAGATGAGATCAAATCGGAGATTTGCAGATTGTCAGTGCCACCCCTTTTTTAGATGAGAAGATTACACGATACAATTGAGAAATTCCGCTTAACCGTAAGGTGAAAATCGGTCAAGGCAAAAAGCAACATGCAAAATGCAATGGCAGATCAATTTCTTCAATAAGATGCGATGCGATCAACCACACACGCTAAGTTAAGCGGTGTTCATTATTTACTCGATTAATTTGCATTTTCACGGCATTTCGGTGGTGTGCTTCGTATCTTTGTGTCGGCATTTGCTCCAGGATTATGGCGATCGATGTTATTCTAGATGTGGATGTCCCACTTGGATTGTTTTGAGGAAAGTATGTTTACTCTGCACTCGAACTCTGATATTTGAATTTCTTAAAACGCGTCTTCGTCGACTAGGTCTATCAACCGCCGATCGTCGTCATGGAGACGATTAGTACAATCAGCTGCGCCGTTGAGTTTTGACGTTATCTTATCATCCGTTAGTTGAAATTAGTTGGATTTAATTATGCTTCCGTTCTGCTAATCGACTATGTCTTCACAAACCGTTATTTCTCAACCTGCTTCCCAGAATACTATCAAACCACTGGGAATATGTAGCCACTGTAAAACCGCCAGACATGTCTACAAAAACAGCGGCTTAATACATCTGCACGGTCCTCGTAACAACATTTGCTCAGGATCAAATAAGCCTCCACTGGCAATTCATAGCGTTACAGATGATTCCTATACTTCTCTGCAATCCTTGAATGATACAAGTCTTTCATCTGTTTTACAGTCACAGAATTGCATTGAAGTTACAGAAATATCTCACCCTGACTTCCATCATGGTGTGATAAAACACATACCGAAAGGTGCGCGCACGACAGTAGCACTCCACCTGGCATCATTACTTGACAGGATTTGCTCTGGCCATAACCGCACAGAGAACTGGATAGCACTACTGAATGTGGGTCAAGAAATTCTGGGCACTTTTCCCAGAGGCGGCAGGCGGAACAACCTAATAGCCACGATCAAGAAAAGAGTCAGCGCCTGTCAGGAAGCGTTAACCAGTGCTGTTACACCCCCACCAACGACCACAACGCGCCAACGCCCAAAGAAGTCGCCTTTAGTGTCGCATCAACATTGGCTCAGAGCTGTTTGTTCGAAGCTGGAAGACGGGAACGTTCGGGCAGCACTGCGCATCCTCTGTTCTGACGACAGTTTAGTAGATGCCGACGCCACTTCCGTAGAAGAACTTCGCTCAAAGCATCCCGAACCGACAGACAACAACCGCATACCGTCTCCTGATAACGATGTGCAGCCACTCCAGGTAACGACATCAGAAATTCTGAGAGAGATCAGATCCTTCCCCTCTGGATCCAGTGGAGGACCGGACGGCATAAGGCCCCAACATATACTGGAGCTGGTCAATCACAGTGATACGGGTCCTGCGCTACTCTCTTCTCTCGCGAATTTTATAAATCTCTTGCTAAGGGGAGATTGTCCCGAAGTAGTACGACCTGTGCTCTTCGGAGGCAATCTGTTGGCCTTAAGAAAGAAAACCGGTGGTCTCCGGCCAATCGCCATTGGTTACTACTGGCGACGTCTAGCCTCGAAATGTGCGAATTCGTTCGCGATTTCGCAAGTGGTCGATAGGCTAGCTCCTCTCCAGCTCGGCATCGGCACACCAGGCGGATGTGAAGCAGCCGTCCACTCGGCCAGACGCTTCCTAGACGCCTTGGGTCCGGACTCGGTGCTAGTGAAACTGGACTTCAGAAATGCATTTAACAGCCTCAGTCGCTCGGCAATGCTAACGGCTGTCCTATCCGCCACGCCATCGATCTACCCGTACTGCCATGCTGCATACGCCGAAGCGTCAACACTCAAGTTCGGCCAGTACAAATTACTGTCGCAGTCGGGCGCCCAGCAAGGAGACCCGTTGGGACCTTTCCTGTTCTGTATGACCATCCAGCCATTACTAGAAAGTCTCTCTTCAGAACTGCGTATTGGATTTCTAGACGATCTCACCATCGGAGGTACAATTCAAGAGGCAGCACGTGACGTCGAAATCTTGTCTGATGAAGCCAGCAAAATTGGGCTTTCGCTGAACGTCAATAAATGCGAAATCATTTCAAACAGCATCCACTCATCTCTTCCAGGGATCTTAAGCCAGTTCCTACCGGTCCCTCGAAACGAGGCCTGTCTCCTCGGGGCGCCACTGTCCACCGGAATCGCTCTCTCTCGATGCCTCGAATACCGCCGAGACGAACTGGCATTAGGCATCTCACGGATCAAGGACCTGCCGAGACACGACGCCCTCACGCTACTTCGCTGCTCCATCAACTCGTCGCGAATGCTGTACACCCTACGCTGCGCTCCGTGCATGGACCATCCAACACTCGTCCAATTCGACGAACTGCTTCGAACAGGTCTATCACAAGTCCTAAACCTGAATCTTTCAGCCGAACACTGGCTCCAGGCTACATTGCCAATCAGAGACGGAGGCTTGGGCATCCGACGGTCAACCTCGCTAGCACTTCCTGCCTTTTTGGCTTCAGCTGCAGGTACCGCCAGGCTCCAGACTTCCATCCTCGCCAACACGGCAATTCCTGAGGACGCTCACTTGAACGCCGCAATGACACGCTGGTCTTTAGAATGCAATGAGCCAGACATTGTCGCCGGCGAAAACCTTCGCAGACAATCAGCCTGGGATCGTCCATTGGTTGAGAGAGACATTTTCCACTTAAAATCCACCATCACCTCTGACTTCCATCAAGCCAGAATCAACGCCATCACCGCGCCGCATTCAGGAGATTGGCTGTTCTGCCTCCCCATCACAGCCCTAGGCTTGAGACTCGACGATGAAGCAGTTCGGATAGCGACTGGCTTACGCCTAGGAGTGGACCTATGCGCACCACATCTCTGCTGCTGTGGAATGCCCGTGACCTCCGATGGATCTCATGGCCTATCATGCCGACTGGGTCCGGGTCGAATAGCCAGACACGCCGCCTTAAGCGACGTCATCTGGCGCGCGCTTTCTAAAGCTGGCATCCCTTCTAGAAAAGAACCGGTCGGATTGACTCGTTCCGATGGCAAACGTCCTGACGGCCAAACTCTCATCCCGTGGGAGAACGGAAAATGTCTAACTTGGGATGTAACAGTCATCGACACCCTGGCAAGCTCATACAGAACCGTGGCTGCTCAATCTCCAGGCGGCCCGTCGGAAATAGCTGCCACAAGAAAAATCGACAAGTACGTCAATGCACTACCAATCTATGCATTCGTTCCTTTGGCGTTCGAAACGCTGGGCCCTATAAACGTAGAGGGTCTAACTTTCATCAGACGAATCGGCCGTCTCTTGTCGCAGCTGTCAGGTGATCACAGAGAAACGTCATTCTTACTGCAGTTGATTTCAGTGACTATCCAACGATTCAACGCTGTAGCCTTCCATGGGACGTTCTCGGAATTTCAATCGAACTCGGAATTATGCGGTGACGGCGGTTCTGTGCTCGATGACTTTCTCGGTCACGGGGATGTTGACAGTAGCGATAATCAAATTGAAGATTTGTGCAGTGTAAAGTCATTGGCATGTTATACGAATGTGCAAAATCTTGATACGTCAGAATGTGAAAGAGATCAGTCTCGTCCGATCCACAACAGCGCCGCAGGCCTTAGTGATCCTTTGGTCGAGCAACGAGAATCACAAGAGAACAGTCTGGATTTCTCATCTGAAATTACTACTGAAAATAAAAAGAGAGCAGAAGTAATTGCCCAAAATTACCCAGAGGGGCTCGAATCGGCGACCGTCTTGTCAGTCTTAAATCTAGCCCAGAGTCAACATGGCTGTTTGCCAATATCAACACGCAAACTATTTGTTGAAAACGACACGAATGAGAAAATGTCGAATGCAGTGGTTGGAGTCAGCGTAAACGACGTCGATCATCGCGAGTTCGTCACAAAGTTTTCCGCTTTTCTCAAAAAGTCAGTTCCAATGGCAGTTCCATTCTCTAATACAAAGCTTCGATTTCCTGCCGGATTTCGAATCATTATCGAAGGATTTGCTCGCAAGGTTCTCGAGATCAGTCAAACGACATCTTTGCCTACAGATCCATTTACTTCGACTGTTCACTGCAGGTCAGAGCAGAAAGTGGTTACAATTCCGTTGAAGTCGGCGCAAAAGAAAAGAATTACACATACAACAGTAGCGCTATTAAGAGAGCGAAACCGGAAGCGCAGTCGAGTTCAGACAACGAAGCTGTCGCCCTCAAAATCCAAAGCAATTACAGTCTGAATTGCTCTAGAAAGATTACACAGGAGATGATACAGAACAGATCGGCCGTCAAAAATCAATCGGTGTTCCGAGGTCACCGAGACCGGAAGTCTATGGGACTCAGGGAAGAAGCGGGGACAACTCAACGGAGACGCTCAGCAAGGCTAATTTCATCACGCGAGCAGCATCAACAACCGGAGCAACAGCAACAGCTGGTGCTACAGCAACAGCAGCAGCAGCTACAACAACACGGAATTAGTTTCAACCATTTTCGCCAGAAATCAAGCAAATTGGTCGGATTTTTGGGGCACCGAATGGAACTCTCCGAGATTGGGGAGAAGGTCTTCGAGGCGCAATGCATTCTGAAGCGCAGAACGCGAAAACGAAAATTCGAATACCTGGTGAAATGGAAAGGTTGGAGCAGCAAATATAATTCCTGGGAACCGGAGGAAAACATTTTGGACAGTGTGCTGATTGAAGAATTTCAAGAGAAAGTCACTCCAGTGTCGGGAGCATCATGGCGGCCCTCGGCTGCAAGAGCAAAACACAAAGCGTCGTTCAGCCCAACAACAACGGAAGCTCCGCTGAACCTCCCGAGGGCGAAAAACCCCGGGGCCAACTGGCCCCACCGTTGGATTAGGGGCAGAAATTTCGCCCTCGCCCCCTAGCGACCGCTGGCTTTGTCTTTGTAGAACTGATATCGAGACGAAATAACAAAATAACGTAGTTTATAGAATCGATTGACATATCTAAGAATAATTACTTTATGATTTTAATATTGACGCGTTTAAAAGGTGTGGCCCTGACGACATCGCATAATACTGATTTGATGGCGTCTGAATCAATCCAGTGTTAAAAGTGCATTCCTGAAACAAAACTTACATTTTTTAATCCCGTTTGTCATCTGGCAGCAGATATTTCTGACCTAAAGTCCGTATGACCAATAGTTCTATGACCAAATGTTCGTGTGCTAATCATACTTTGAACAAAAGTCCTGCTACCGATCCAACAATAGCATGGCTGTTATAATTGATAAACACTAGTTTGATGGATGAGTTTGCGTTTCCTAATTCTTGGTGTTTCCTAGCAAAGTTTCTCCTTCTCCTCCATACAAGATGTGTTCATTCGATTTAATCGTGTGTGTGCGTGCGTGTGTGTGCATCTGTGTATTTGTGTGTGTCTGTGTATTTGTGTGTGTGTGATCATTATGTAATTTTATTTTCATTTGATTGAAGCATACATACATTCGCCACAGCATTTAGCACTCTGCTGCTGAGAGTTTACTGCAAGAAACCTTTCGATTAAGAAGAATTTCTAAAGTAGGCTATGTATCAATATATTCACTTAATAAAAAGGTGTGACCGTCTCGAAAACGCATCTACAGCAAGGCGTTCAGTTTCAGTTGAGTAAGTCGTCAGTTCATCAGGTCGCCATCTCGCGTCGTGCATGCGAAATATGTTATCTTGTTATCTTTGACATATATTTCTTACAATTTATATAAATGGTAAACATGCAGGTGTAGAATTTCATTGATGCAGAGACTTTGATTAAGTGATTTGCATTTTCGAAATTAACACACCTTTTTAAGAGCGCAAAATAAGGATATACATTTGAGAAATTCAGCTTAACCGCAAGGTCTTACGATGGTGGACAAATCACAATTAGAACTGCAAAATGCAAAATACTGTGGCGGTCTGGCATGAATAAAATGAAAATGAACACACAGATACACACACACGCACAATGGCGTAGCCAGGATTTCCGGAAGGGGATTTTGGTTTTGACTTTTGACTGTAACCAACTTTCAAAAATCTTGACAAGCAAAAAAGGGTCATCCAATGTATCTTTCCTTCTACAATTGATGCTGACAATCAAAAAAGGACGTCACGCCTATGACGCTTAAAAAAGTTTGAAAAAATTTTGGTCAGCAGCCCCAATGGGAGTTTTGACCCTCAAAACCGCGTCCGAAACTTAAAAATGCATGGAAACACTTTATAATTTTTTTTCGTCGGCGCCAGTAGCGTGTAGGGGCGAGGGGGCGGTGGCCACGGGCGCAGACCAGGGGGGCGTGAAAATCGAGCTGACGACCTTTTTTTTGCTCAGAGGGCATACTCTTTGGACAACTTGGCCCCGAGCGTCGGCCACTCTCTACACGCCACTGGTCGGCGCCCAAGGGGAGTTTTAACCCCCAAACCCCCTGGCTACGTCACTGCACACACACATGTATATATATTTTCTTCTATTGTCTTTCTTTCCTTCCGTCTTTCCCTATTGGGTTGGATGATGGGTGTGAATGAGTTCCTTCCACTTCTGTCTGTCTCTTGCTGCTCTGGTGAATTGGATTAAGTTCATTTGCATTTCTTCTGCATCCTCTTTTAAGTTTTCTATCAATGTTTTTTCGTCTTCCTTATCTCCTTTTCCCTTCAACATAGTTGTATAGTGCTTTCTTTCGTAGTCTTTCTTCCTTCATTCTTTCAACATGACCAAACCATTACAGGCTTCGTTTCTGTATTGATTCAAGTATCATTTCTTTTTGCTCTGTCTTTTCTCTGATCGTTTCATTTCTTATTCTTTGTCTTCTGCTGACTCCTGCTATTCCTCTTAACCAGTTCATTTCTGCAGTCATTAATCTTCTTTCGTCTTTCTTCTTTAAGGTCCAGCATTCTGATCCATATAATAGTATTGGTTTGATCAGTGTATTATATTTTTCGATATAAATTTTCTTAAATTTATATAAAAAAGTGAGCTGTTCCAGTTCAAACTTAGGTTTATGCCAATTAAATAAGGAAATTTTTCTGGTTTAATTTACATAAGCGGGTCAATTCTTAGATCTTCCACAGAAGCATCTGATTAAGATCTCCGTTTGCAGACGCGAGCGAGAAAGCATGCAAATGGTAGAATTTAATTAATGCAGAGACTTTTTAGGAATGCACAATAACAATGTTTGAGAAATTCCGCTTAACCTCACGGTACTGCGTCGCTTGAACGTTCGGTTAACAGCAAATGGCTGTGGCGGATTTATTTCTAAATTAATCAAATGTGAAAATACGAATACACAAAGGACATAATTGTACGTAAAATGGAAACGCAAATTATTGTGGGTCCTGCGTGGCCGGCCATTTCTAGTTGTCTTTGATAAGAACGCGTCCGTCTATAAACAAACACAACACACGTACAATGAACCATTGGTTGTCTTATAGAGACATGAGAGATCGGAGGAAAACTTTGATGGGAAACATCTTCATCTATTTGATAGCAAACTCCTACTACTGTAATACATCTAACGATTGTCTGTCAATTAGATCAGCCATGCTATTGTTGGATTGGTCGCCGAACTTCTGGTCTTATGATGCTTGGTGACGCTAACATTACATTTAGTCAAAGGAAAATAATTATTGGACATACGGACAAAACAGATCACAAACAGGTCACAAACATAATAAAAATAATTGGACATACGGACTAATTAAGGTGTTGGTCACAACCAGCTGTTGGCAGATGACAAACTGGGTTTAAGTAATTAATTAATTAATTCCAGAGTGCACTTTTAATACTGGATTGATTCAGACGCCATCAAATCAGTGATATACGTTATCGTCAGGACAACACCTTTTTAACGTGCGAACATAAAAATATACATTTGAGAAATTCAGCTTAACCGTAAGTTTGTCCACACAACGATACGTAAAATTGTCGACACATAATTACGTTCTTGTAGAAGTACAAATTGCAAAATGCCATGTAAGATATGTTTCCGGTGTTTTTAAAAAAAGAGAAAATACTTTAGATTGAAGAGGGGAGGCTAAGACCCATTCTACAAGATAATGATGAGAGATCATAAAAGGATAAGAAATCATAAAACATGAACGCCTCACATGCACACAAAATGTCGTATTTTGGAACGATGCCGTTGTTAGAGGCAAAGTCCTTTAGTAACTCCGTGTCCACTATTATGATAAGCAAGTCCGAAATACCTTCGCTCTATTTACGGTAATCTACCTTCTATTCTTAATCAAACAACTCTCCAGATATAGAAACAGCGATTTTGAAAATGAACATGGCACTTTCTAAGTGTTTCCCATGTTTCTCAAATTCACCTCTAAGACTCCATTAGTTCCAATTCGAGTGAATAGACGTTTATCGATGCGCCACCTGGCGAATGTTGAGCAAACCTTTTTACTCCAATATAACTCATTTTGAAATCAAAATCTCTCTTAAAATATTCAAAATATGAAACGAATTGTACTAATAGACTCTTTGGAAGATTCCATTAATTAAAATATTGTTGATGGAAAATTATATTAATATTTGACTCACTAAGTCATTATTTAATCACACCTGCTATAGTAGTGAAAGTTGTTATATACATGTTAAAAATAACGAATAACTGGACCAAAAACAAACACGATTGAAATCTCAAAATGGTGAAAATACCAAAGTGGAAAATGCTATGCAATACATATGTAACTGTTTCAGCGAGAAATGCAACTAAAACATAATCTATTGGTCAGCTGATCGATTCCATGAATGAGGATAAAAGAGGAGGAGAAGAAGAGGCCGGTTCCTGGAAAGTCATCTATTCGGAAGACTTCGTTTTAAATTAACATATTTCATTAAATTCTTGTGATTTTCGACTAAGACGAATTTTAATTGCACAGAATAAATCATCATGTTTAAAAACAGAAGAACATTTTTTAAATTTTATTGATTATATTGACGGCAAAGTTAATGGTGAAAATCTGTGTATAAGCCAGTGTCCTTGAACACTCATGGCAAAACTATAGCCAAACAGTTTTAGCATAATACCATTTACGGCCAGTATTTTCAGTACTTTCAGTATTTAAATACTATTTAAATACTTTGCCCAGTATTTAAGAAGTATTTAAATACCCATCCAAAATTAAGTATTTAAATAGTATTTAAATGCCATAGGGTATTTAGATTTATTTAAGAAATTTAAATACTTTGGATTTATTGCAAATTTCACATAATTATAACGTTTCTTATAGACTGTTCATATTTACATTTTCTTTACTGATGGTTTTACACAGTTGAAAAGTTAAGTAGGTCTACATTGACATTGTTATAAATAATTTTAACTAACATTTCTTTGCAAAAAAATACCGTTGTAGCGAATCGTGTCAATATACATTATCCTGGTATTTGAGTATTTAAATACTATTTAAATACTACATGAGAACCAAGTATTTATGAAAGTATTTCAATACTTCAGTGAAGTATTTATTACAACACTGATTATTACTGATCTGTGGATATTACAAGTATTTTAATGAAATTTAAATAATTTTTCATTACTGATTTCTGATACATTATATGTAAGACACTGTCCTTGAAACCGTGGATTGGATATTTTAAGACATGCCTCAAATCTCAATACGTAACGTAAAAAGTTAAAAACATAGAATTCATAAATTCCTATTCACATCGAGATCATTTCTCTTTCCTGCGCTGAGTAAATCCACAATATTCACCAGGTGGCGCCGAACTAAAGCGGCATTCATCAGTTTCTTCACACTCTTAGAAAATGTGAATCCAATTTGCAAAAAGCCTCATTCGACTAAATTATGATTAACTAATTGAAGTGCTTTATAATAAAAGTTGTACTAATGTTTCGTTTATTTTAACGCTTTGAAACCGTCATTTATATTTTTCCACAACACCACACCATTATCAGACGCCAAACATAAAATACACATATGAGAAATTCCGCTTAACCGCCAGGTGCGGTGGTCACCACAATTACCATAATGAGGCAAAATGCAAGAACGGAGATATATCCGACAAAACCCCGGTATTTCCGGAAACATCACAAGAGAATTGGGCCATGCTACGGGGCGGAAAGTTTGCAGAGTGGTAACAGTCTTGAACGATGGAGCAGAAGGTCGTGGGCTCAATCTCCGCAGGAGCCCTAGATTCGACTCAGCCTTACTCGCTAGAGAGCGGCGGTAAACTTTGGAGCAGCGTTAAGCTGCGAAGGTAAAACGTGGGACTGAGAAAAGTAAGGGTAACCTACCCCAGATTAATGGCTTATACCACCAACGTCGCTGATTGCCTAGACCGGAGATAAGCACCGGAACCCAACGCTCGGACACGAGTACAGGACCTACCTTTACCTTTTTAAAGATTTATTTAAATCTATAATTATTAGCCCGTCAAGCACCAGGAGAGGGGTCCGCACGGACCCCGCATGAACTGTTTTTCAAAAATCTAAGCTAGATTAAGTAAACAATCCATACGCTTTCATCTATTTCTACTGTGGCATGTACCTTGTATTGTGGTGTACATCGATTGTTGCTGCAGTTCCTTAGATGTAAATAAACTGCGAATAAGTGACGGCACTATGCTTCCGAAACCTGTCTCAGTAATGGTAACAAGACTCGATGCTGTCAATTTGTCAAACGAAAGTGGTGCTATTACTGTCCGCACAAGGACAGAAATTTCAGAAAAGTGAGGACAGTCTGCAGCCGCTGTAGCAAACATATCTGTCCTGACCATTTGAAACGCATTGAAGTCATTCATTGTTTGCAGTGCAGCACTGCTGACACAGACAGTGAGTAACTAGGCTTGTGTGCAACAGTGGCTGGCAATATGATGATCTTATTTCTTAGTAACTTATTACTAGTAGCTTCTGTTTTGTTCTTGCACAATGAATGCACAGAAACAATTCTTCATTGTCTAGTATTTGTGCAGCTAACTCTCTGAGTTCAAAAGCTTAGCGTCCCAATGGCTACTATGGCTCTAGCCATGGGTGGCACACTTGAGGGGGCGACAGATTTTGGAAGGGACCTTTTTTGGCGTGTCAGGTGTTATAAGAGTGAATTTGGGAAGGCGGATTTTGCAGGAGCCATGGGCGGCAGGAGTGCTCGCTACGCCACTGGCTTAGTTGACTACTATTTTATTCATCAACTAGTTTTGGTTTAGTAGTACAAGTTGTTTGTGGTTTGTAACAGTAAAACTCTATGGGCCTAAAAACACTTAATAGAAGAAACAAGACTTCAAAAAGTTGCATGTTAACCCCTTTACCGTGTATTTTACTGTAACTCAATGTAAAATGGACGGATATATCCGGGATCCCTAGTTAAGGGGTTAACGATGCTACTTGTATTTGCCTATCACACGTGTTTAGCCAATGTAGCCATACATGTAGTTCTTGTCACTGGAGTCTCTGCGACTGAAGCGGTATATCTGATTAATTTTCATCGTTTTAAATTGTTGCATTGAATTGTGCCTCTCAGCTAAGAAATCTCACTTCCTTTCAGCCAGGTCAATCCCCTCCGTTAACGAAACAGTTCTACGAACAGTGAAAGCATCTCGAGTGTCAGTGATGTCGCTTTTCATTGAATCTTCGGTGCATATAATATGGGCAATGTTAGCATAATGACATGTGTGTGTGTTGTGCCTGTTTAAAGATGCGTCTGTATCAAACACTATGAATGTCTAAGTATAACGGCATTTGGGTATTGGATTATCTAAAATAGCGTAAGTATAAAACACAATCGGCGAATATTGACTAGATGTTTAGTTTTATTGATTTCAGTCTTTGCTCCTTAGGATATACTCGGCGTCTCTTCTATGGGGTCAGTCATGGCCCCTAATCTACTTGAATCTCTGTCTTCATGCTACGCGAATCTTCCCTGGTTCCTGTATTAACTGTCCTTTCGATTAGTCGGGGTCGAAGTCTTATCCCTTGCTAATTGTTGCCATCTGGCGATGAACATCATAGGGTAAGAGTAAGAACAGTATTATCCAGCAAAGTGGATCAGGAGTGTCAAACTGATTTCATGTAGCGGGACACATAAAAGTCTTTGAGGTTGTCGCGGGCAGTGTTTCATCTAGACTCCTGGACTCCGGGGGTGACTGAAAAAGCCGGGGGAAAACTGACAAAGCCGGGGGAAAACTGACAAAGCCGGGGGAATTCTGCTAGGGGCCGCTTTTAGTCCATGTAGTATTCCAAAATTTCCGGGAGGGAATTTGAAATTTCCGGTAGCGAAAAGGGCAATTTTCCCCCCGGAAACGGCCTAGATTAAACACTGGTCGCGGCCGGATTTGTACAAAAACCTTAACACGAACCGCAGTAGGGCTATTACGCAAAACAGTATTTAAAAAGAGTGTTTCAGATTTTTTTATTTCTTTCCTACCGTAAGTAAATAAATTGAGTTTTATATATGTAATCTCCCATTTTCACAAATGCATTTTTGAACACGTCTTAAATAAGGTAACTTTGCTTGAACAAAAAGTTATTTCCTGTATCAAGGCACATACACGCGGGCCGGATGAAAATCTTTCGTGGCCGTATCCGACCCGCGAGCGGTGCTTGTCACCCCGGTATAGACGACGACGTGGAGCCGTTAATGTGAACTAATGCAAAAATAAAGCGAGTATTTTAGCACTACCATCTACTGTTTCCTATCAAATGTTTGGCAAAACAGGATCACCTCCATTGCTCTTATATGCGAGGTCCTTTCACTTGATTAACAGGTAGAAATTTCTCAGCCCTTACATTTTGCCTCTTAATTCAATTGGCATTGCATTGCGAATGAGTTGTTCTAGCCTTACGGTTAAGCGAATTACCTGAATATATGATTCATTGTCTGTGTCAAATAAAGGTGTTTTCGTGACGAAACGCAAGTCGCAGAATGAAAATCTTCGGAAGAAATGAATCGATGAAGTCACAAGTCACGTGTGCTTGAATTATTTGAACTCATTTGGATTAAACCGATATATCTATAAATATTTATTCAGTTTTCCACAGAATTTTAATTTTAGTGAACCCATGCTACGCGTAACAAAGCTTGCTTTGGTCGTTAATAGCTAGTGCCGAGGAAGAAAATTTATGCTTTTCTGTAAATGTTTTTCTTGCATTTTGGCAGAAAACAACGTGGATTTGGAGAAAATGGTGAGAACCTACTAGAGATTAATGGCTTATGTACAATTGTACATACGACGTTTTATCCCATCAGCTTACCGCTGCCCTAATTTGACCTTTATGAATTACTGATTTTCTGTATACTTTTTCCTGCATTTTCAGGGGAAAAACCCGCGTCTGGAGAAAATAATGGCAACCTACAGCAGATTAATGGCTTATTATCTCATAACGCTCTATCTCGCAGCTTAACACTGCTCCTAACTTCACTATAGCCCTCTAGCGAGTAAGGCCAAGACGACCTCAAGACTCCTGCGGGTATCGAACCCGTGACCTTATGCTCGATAGTCCCGTTCCTACTACAATGAAAGGGCCGTATTGATCTACTTTAGAGAGAACAAAGCCGAAGATTAGGTTGCACAGGGCTTCAACCTTTTAAACATTCTTCTTATTCTTCTTTCTATCCTTCTTTCCTTCCGTCTTTCCCTATTGGGTTGGACGATGGGTCTGAATGAGTTCCTTCCACTTCTGTCTGTCTCTTGCTGCTCTGGTCATTTGGATGAAGTTTAATGTTTAAGTTAAATGTTAAACATTACAAAGAGGGAAATTACCGCAAATGGAGAGAAGGTTTGTCTGACTTGCTGTCACGGAAATATCAAAGCACTTTGCATCTAACAAATGGCATCGTTCCAAAAGACGATCTGCACGAGAGGCGTTCATGTTTTCACTTTGTTGTCTTCAATAATTAAACCTATCTTTCAAAATGGATGTTCGCCTCCTCTCTTCACTGTAAAGTATTTTCTCTTAATTTAACAGCGGAAACATATCTGCCATAGCATTTTGCAATTTGCACTACTCCAAATCCATTGGAAGTCGATGGGACCACTTGCGGTACAGCGGAATTTCTTAAATCTATATTTTAACGTTCACGCGTTAAAAAGGTGTGGTTCTGACGATACGACATATCACTGATTTGATGGCGTCTGAATCAATCCAGTGTTAAAAGTGCATCCATCGGCTCTTGCGACATGGAAAGATGGAAATATGGAAAGAGACCGGACCATGATATCTTGGCAAGTCGGGCGCTGCCTGGTGTGGACGTCACTGTGGCAGACACAGTTGCTGCTACTCATCTGCCATTGACGACCCTGTATCTCTCTGTCTCTGTCTTTCTCTCTGTCCGGGGCGAAAAGGGCAATTTCCCTCCAAACGGCCTCGATTAAAAACTGCCTTGTCTTACTCCCATTTCCAGAGTTCATGGTTAGGAGTTTTTTCTCCATTCGCAAGGATATTTATCGACAGGATCACGCGGAGGCTTCTTGTGAGTCTGCTGCCTAAGTAGTCTCTTCCTTTTCTACAGTCACTTCACTTGATCGACCACATTTTCGTTGCTCACGAAGCAACAGGCGTTCCCTTTGTCATTTCGATTCTATTTTATCTTTGGTTCAGCTTCAGAAATACTCCTGCCATGGTATTTTGCACTTTGCTCTTCCTCGAATTATAGGGCTACAAACAAATTTGCACACAGCAACACACAAACATACATCCACACACACAGGCACGCGGACGCGCGCGCACACAAAACGTCAAAGCGATATATATTTTGAAATGGAATTAATTGGTCCGCCATCTAGCGAATCTTGGTCTAGTCTTGTTACGGGCATCAAGAATTCACTGAATTTAAAGTTGTGTAGAGAATTAAATGAATACTGACAATGTTTCCTTTTACCTTTACTAAATTCACTTGATTCAAGCAAATGCTATTTCAGCTATTTACTTCTACGAACACTTTGATTTCGCGGTATTCGTGTTCGTCCCGTGAACACCTTTATTAAACGCCAAACATAAAACATACATCTGAGAAACTCCGCTTAACCGCTAGATGAAAATCCGACGACACTGAAAAGCAATTATAATAAGAGGCAAAAATGTTAGGGCGGAGATCTCTGTCGTTAAATCAAGAGAAAAGATATATTCGCCACAGCATTTAGCAATCTCCTGCTGAGAGTTTACTGCAAGAAACCTTTCGATTAAGAGGAATTTCTAAAGTAGGCTATGTATCAATATATTCACTTAATAAAAAGGTGTGACCGTCTCGAAAACGCATCTACAGCAAGGCGTTCAGTTTCAGTTGAGTCGTCAGTTCATCAGGTCGCCATCTCGCGAATGGCGAAGAAAATTAGTTGTGCATGCGAAATATGTTATCCTGTTATCTTTGACATATATTTCTTAGAATTTATATAAATGGTAAACATGCAGATGTAAAATTTCATTGATACAGAGACTTTGATTAAGTGATTTGCATTTTCGAAATTAACACACCTTTTTAAGAGCGCAAAATAAGGATATACATTTGAGAAATTCCGCATAACCCCAAGGTCAAACCGACGCAGCCAAGTCACAATAAGAACTGCAAAATGCAAAATACTGTGGCGGTCTGGCGGATAAAAATTCTGCATGAATAAAATGAAAATGGACACACAGACACACACACACGCGCGCACAGTGGCGTAACCAGGATTTCCGGAAGGGGGTTTTGGTTTTGACTTTTGACCGTAACCAACTTTCAAAAATCTTGACAAGCAAAAAAAGGGTCATCCTATGTATTTTTCCTTCTACAATTGATGCTGACAATCAAAAAAGGACGTCACGCCTATGGCGCTTAAAAAAGTTTGAAAAAATTTTGGTCAGCAGCCCCAAAGGGGAGTTTTGACCCTCAAAACCGCCTCCGAAACTTAAAAATGCATGGAAACACTTTATATTTTTTTTCGTCGGCGCCAGTAGCGTGTAGGGGCGAGGGGGCGGTGGCCACGGGCGCAGACCAGGGGGGCGTAAAAATGGAGCTGACGACCTTTTTTTGCTCAGTGGGCATACTCTTTGGACAACTTGGCCCCGGGCGTCGGCCACTCTCTACACGCCACTGGTCGGCGCCCAAGGGGAGTTTTAACGCCTAAACCCCTACGTCACTGCACACACACACACACATGTATATATATCTTCTTCTTTTTCTTTCTTGCCTTCCGTCTTTCCCTATTGGGTTGGATGATGGGTCTGAATGAGTTCCTTCCACTTCTGTCTGTCTCTTGCTGCTCTGGTCAATTGGATGAAGTTCATTTGCATTTCTTCTGCATCCTCTTTTAAGTTTTCTATCCATGTTTTTCTTGGTCTTCCTTTTCTCCTTTTCCCTTCAACATAGCTGTATAGTGTTTTCTTTGGTACTCTTTCTTCCTTCATTCTTTCAACATGACCAAACCAGTTCAGTCTTCGTTTCTGTATTGATTCGAGTATCGTTTCTTTTTGCTCTGTTTTTTCTCTGATCATTTCATTTCTTATTCTTTGTCTTCTGCTGACTCCTGCTATTCCTCTTAACCAGTTCATTTCTGTAGTCATTAATCTTCTTTCGTCTTTCTTCTTTAAGGTCCAGCATTCTGATCCATATAATAGTATTGGTTCGATCAGTGTATTATATTTTTCGATATAAATTTTCTTAAATTTATATAAAAAAGTGAGCTGTTCCAGATCAAACTTAGGTTAGGTTTATGCTAATTAAATAAGGAAATTTATCTGATTTAATTGACATAAGCGTCTCAATTCTGAGATCCCCCACCGAAGCATCTGATTAAGATCTCCGATTGAAGACGCGAGGGAGAAAGCATGCAAATGGTAGAATTTAATTAATGCAGAGACTTTTTAGGAATACACAATAACAATATTTGAGAAATTCCGCTTAACCACACGGTACTGCGTCGCTTGAGCGTCCGGTTAACAGCAAAGCGCAAATGGCTGTGGCGGATTTATTTCTAAATTAATCAAATTCGAAAATACGAATACACAATGGACACATATGTAAAATGGAAACGCAAATTATTGTGGGTCCTGCGTGGCCTGCCATTTCTAGTTGTCTTTGATAAGAACGCGTCCATCTATAAACAAACACAACACACGCACAATGAACCATTGGTTGTCTAATAGAGACATGAGAGATCGGAGGAAAACTTTGATAGGAAACATCTTCATCTATTTGATAGCAAACTCCTACTACTGTAATACATCTAACGATTGTCTGTCAATTAGCTCAGCCATGCTATTGTTGGATTGGACGCCGAACTTCTGCTCTTATGATGCTTGGTGACGCTAACATTACATTTAGTCAAAGGAAAATAATTATTGGACATACGGACAAAACAGGTCACAAACATAATAAAAATAATTGGCCATACGCACTAATTAATGTGTTGGTCACAAACAGCTGTTGGCAGATGACAAACTGGGTTAAATAATTAATTAATTCCAGAATGCACTTTTAATACTGGATTGATTCAGACGCCATCAAATCAGTGATAGGGCCTATACGTTATCGTCAGGACCACACCTTTTTAACGTGCGAATATAAAAATATACATTTGAGAAATTCCGCTTAACCGTAAGGTTGACTCCATCAACGTACGTCCTTGTAGAAGTACAAGTTGCAAAATGCCATGTCATATCTGTTTCTGCTGTTTAAAAAAAGAAAATACTTTAGATTGATCATTGAAGACCCATTCATAGAAGTACAAATTGCAAAATGCCATGTTAGAAGTAGTTCTGAAGTACAAATTGCAAAATGCCATGTCAGATCTGTTTCTGCTATTTAAAAAACAGCTGTTGGCAGATGACAAACTGGGTTTAAATATATAATTAATTAATTCCAGAATGCACTCTTAATACTGGATTGATTCAGACGCCATCAAATCAGTGATATACGTTATCGTCAGGACCACACCTTTTTAACGTGCGAATATAAAAATATACATTTGAGAAATTCCGCTTAACCGTAGGGTTACGCGCGAATACGCATGTCTTTGTAGAAGTACAAATTATTGCAAAATGCCATGTCAGATATGTTTCTGCAGTTAAAAAAACAGAGAAAATACTTTAGATTGAAGAGAGGAGGCTAATACACATTCTACAAGATAATGATGAGAGATCATAAAAGGATAAGAAATCATAAAACATGAACGCCTCACATGCACACAAAACGTCGTATTTTGGAACAATGCCGTTGTTAGAGGCAAAGTCCTTTAGTATCTCCGTGCCCAATATTATTATAAGCAGGTCAGAAATACCTTCGCTCTATTTACGGTAATCTACCTTCTATTCCTAATCAAACAACACCCCTGATATAGAAACAGCGATTTTGAAAATGAACATGGCACTGTCTAAGTGCTTCCCATGTTTCTCAAATTCACTTCTAAGACTCTAAGTTCACGTCATCCATTAGTTCCAATACGAGTGAATAGACGTTGTAACGTTTATCGATGCGCCACCTGACGAATGTTGAGCAAACCTTTTTACTGCAATATAAAGCATTTTGACATCAAAATCTCCCTTAAAATATTCAAAATATGAAACGATATTGTACTAATAGACTCTTTGGAAGATTCAATTAATTAAAATATTGTTAATGGAAAATTATTTTAATATTTGACTCATTAAGTCATGTTTTCACCAAAAACAAACATGACTGAAATCTCAAAATGGTGAAAATACCAAAGTGCAAAATGCTATGCAATACATATGTAACTGTTTAAGCGAGTAATTCAGCTAAGCATAATCTATTGGTAAGATGATCGATTCCATGAATGCGTAATGAGGATAAAGAAGAAGAAGAGGCCGGTTCCAGGAAAGTCGTCTATTCGGAAGACTTCGTTTTAAATTAACATATTTCATTAAATTCTTGTGATTTTAGCCTAAGACGAATTTTAATTGCACAGAATAGATCATCATGTTTAAAAACATAAGAACATTTTTTAAATTGTATTGATTATATTGACGGCAAAGTTAATGATGAAATTCTGTGTATAAGCCAGTGTCCTTGAACACTCATAGCAAAACTATAGCCATACAGTTTTAGCATAATACCATTTACGGCCGTTTCGGCCACTAACAAACATTGATTATTATTACTGATCTGTGGATATTACAAGTATTTTAATTAAAGTTAAATAATTTTTCATTACTTAGTTCTGATACATTATATGTAAGACACTGTCCTTGAAACAGTGGATTGGATATTTTAAGACATGCCTCAAATCTGAATAGGTAAAATGTCAAAAACATAGAATTCATAAATTCCTATTCACATCGAGATCATTTCTCTTTCCTGCGCTGGGTATATCCACAATATTCACCAGGTGGCGCCGAACTAAAGCGGCATTCATCAGTTGCTTCTCACTCTTAGAAAATGTGAATCCAATTTGCAAAAAGTCTCATTCGACTAAATTATGAATAACTAATTCAAGTGCTTTATAATAAAAGTGGTCCTAATGTTTCGTTTATTTTAACGGTTTGAAACTGTCATTTATATTTTTGCCACAACACCACCCCTTTATTAGACGCCAAACATAAAATAGATATTTGAGAAATTCCGCTTAACCGCTAGGTTCATGCCCCAAAAATCATGAAGCAATTACCATAATATGAGGCAAAATGCAAGAACGGAGATTTATCCGACAAAACCCCGGAAACATCACAAGAGAATTGGGACATGGAATGTCCGTACTATGCTACAGGGCGGGAAGTTAGCAGAGTGGTAACAGTCTTGAACGATGGAGCAGAAGGTCGCGGGCTCGATCCGGCATGAACTGTTTTTAAAAAATCTAAGCGAGATTAAGTAAGCAATTCATACGCTTTCATCTATTTCTACTGTGGCATGTACCTTGTATTGTGGTGTACATCGATTGTTGCTGCAGTTCCATAGATGTAAATAAACAGCGAGTAAATGACGGCACTATGCTTCCGAAACCTGTCCCAGTAATGGTAACAAGACTCGATGCTGTCAATTTGTCAAACGAAAGTGGTGCTATTACTGTCCGCACAAGGACAGAAATTTCAGAAAAGTGAGGACAGTCTGCAGCCGCTGTAGCAAACATATCTGTCCTGACCACTTGAAACGCGTTGAAGTCATTCATTGTTTGCAATGCAGCACTGCTGACACAGACAGTGAGTAACTAGCCTTGTGTGCAACAGTGGCTGGCAATATGATGATCTTATTTCTTAGTAACATATTACTAGTAGCTTCTGTTTTGTTCTTGCACAATGAATGAACAGAAACAATTCTTCATTGTGTAGTATTTGTGCAGCTAACTTTCTGAGTTCAAAAGCCTAGCGTCCCAATGGCTACTATGGCTCTAGCCATGGGTGGCGCACTTGAGGGGGCGACAGATTTTAGAAGGGACCTTTTTTGGCGTGTCAGGTGTAATAAGAGTGAATTTGGGGAGGCGGATTTGGCAGGAGCCATGGGCGCAGGATCGAGTGCTCGCTAGAATCGCTACGCCACTGGCTTAGTTGACTACTATTTTATTCATCAACTAGTTTTGGTTTAGTAGTACAAGTTGTTTGTGGTTTGTAACAGTAAAACTCTATAGGCCTAAATACACTTAATAGAAGAAACAAGACTTCAAAAAGTTGCACATTAACGATGCTGCATGTATTTGCCTATCGCACGTGTTTAGCCATATATATGTAGTTCTTGTCACTGGAGTCTCTGCGACTGAAGCGGTATATCTGATTAATTTTCATCGTTTTAAATTGTTGCATTGAATTGTGCCTCTCAGCTAAGAAATCTCACTTCCTTTCAGCCAGGTCAATCCCCTCCGTTAACGAAACAGTTCTACGAACAGTGAAAGCATCTCGAGTGTCAGTGATGTCGCTTTTCATTGACTCTTCGGTGCATATAGTATGGGGCTATGGGCAATGTTAGCATAATGACATGTGTGTGTTGTGCCTGTTTAAAGATGCGTCTGTATCAAACACTATGAATGTCTAAGTATAACGGCATTTGGGTATTGGATTATCTAAAATATCGTAAGTATAAAACACAATCGGCGAATATTGACTAGATGTTTGGTTTTATTGATTTCAGTCTTTGCTCCCTAGGATATACTCGGCGTCTCTTCAATGGGGTTAGTCATGGCCCCTAATGTACTTGAATCTTTGCCTTCATGCTACGCGAATCCTCTTGGTTCCTGTATAAGGGCTGTCCATTAATTATGTCAACAATTTTTGGGTAATTTTTTACCCACTCCCCCTTGTCAACAACTGTCAACTTTCACTTAACCCACCCCCATAATTACGTCAACAACTCTTGACCCCCCCAGATCAATGACAGATCCCAATAACAAGGTTATTATTTTTGTGGTGATGATCATTTTTCCCTTTTTTCCTCATCGAGTGTCAAATGTGGTGGTGATTACCTTTTTTCTAATGCTTTTTCCATTGTAGCAAGTAGTATTCTATGATATTTCCTATTTTTGATTATTTAAAAAAAGTGAATTTGTTGACATCAACTTCTCTTGACCCCCCCCCTCCCCCTGCCAACAACTGTCAAACTTTTCCAAAGCCTCCTAAATTGTTGACGTATTTAATGGACAGACCCTAAACTGTCCTTTCGATTAGTCGGGGTCGAAGTCTTATTCCTTGCTAATTGTTGCCATCTGGCGATGAACATCATAGGGTAAGAGAAAGAACAGTATTATCCAGCAAAGTGGATCAGTGGTATCAAACTGATTTCATGTAGCGGGACACATAAAAGTCGTTGAGGTTGTCGCGGGCAGTGTTTAATCTAGACTCCTGGACTCCCAAGGGGAACTGAAAAATCCGAAGGGAAAACTTACAAAGCCGGGGGGAATTCTGCTAGGGGCCGCTGTTAGTCCATGTAGTATTCCAAATTTTCCGGGAGGGAATTTGAAATTTCCGGGAGGGAAAAGGGCAATTTGCCTCCCGGAAAGGGCCTAGATTAAACACTGGTCCCGGGCCGGATTTGTACAAAAACCTTAACACGAACCGCAGTAGGACTATTACGCAAAACAGTATTTCAAAAGAATGTTTCAGATTGTTTTATTTTTTTCCTACCGTATGTAAATAAATTGAGTTTTATATAGGTAATCTCCCATTTTCACAAATGCATTTCTGAACACGTCTTAAATAAGGTAACTTTGCTTGAACATAAAGTTATTTCCTGTATCAAGGCACATACACGCGGGTCGGATGAAAATCTGTCGTGGCCGTATCCGACCCGCGAGCGGTGTTTGTCACCCCGGTATAGACGACGATGTGTAGCCGTTAATGTGAACTAATGCAAAAATAAAGCGAGTATTTTAGCACTACCATCTACTGTTTCCTATCAAATGTTTGGCAAAACAGGATCACCTCCATTGCTCTTATATGCGAGGTCCTTTCACTTGATTAACAGGTAGAAATTTCTCAGCCCTTACATTTTGCCTCTTAATTCAATTGGCATTGCATTGCGAATGAGTTGTTCTAGCCCTACGGTTAAGCGAATTTCCTGAATATAGGCCTATTATTCATTGTCTGTCTCAAATAAAGGTGTTTTCGTGACGAAACGCAAGTCGCAGAATGAAAACCTTCGGAAGAAATGAATCGCTGAAGTCACAAGTCACGTGTGCTTGAATTATTTGAACTCATTTGGATTAAACCGATATATCTATAAATATTTAGTCAGTTTTCCA
The DNA here is from genome assembly GCA_018105865.1 of Metaphire vulgaris. NCBI lineage: Eukaryota > Metazoa > Annelida > Clitellata > Crassiclitellata > Megascolecidae > Metaphire > Metaphire vulgaris. The sequence continues at coordinate 10,192,020 of CM030865.1, read as the reverse complement.
CAGAATTTTAATTTTAGTGAACCTATGCTACGCGTAACGAAGCTTGCTTTGGTCGTTAATAGCTAGTGCCGAGAAAGAAAATTTATGCTTTTCTGCACATGTTTTTCTTGCATTTTGGCAGAAAACAACGTGGATTTGGAGAAAATGGTGAGAACCTACTAGAGATTAATAGCTTATATACATACGACGTTTTATCCCATCAGCTTACCGCTGCCCTAATTTGACCGTTATGAATTACTGATTTTCTGTATACTTTTTTCTGCATTTTCAGGAAAAACCCCGCGTCTGGAGAAAATAATGGCAACCTACAGCAGATTTATCTACTTTAGAGAGAACAAAGCCGAAGATTAGGTTGCACAGGGCTTCAACCTTTTAAACATTCTTCTTCTTCTTCTTCTTCTTCTTCTTTCTATCCTTCAGTCTTTCCTTCCGTCTTTCCTTATTGGGTTGGACGATGTGTCTGAATGAGTTCCTTCCACTTCTGTCTGTCTCTTGCTGCTCTGGTCATTTGGATGAAGTTTAATGTTTAAGTTAAATGTTAACCATTACAAAGAGGGAAATTACCGCAAATGGAGAGAAGGTTTGTCTGACCTGCTGTCACGGAAATATCAAAGCACTTTGCATCTAACAAATGGCATCGTTCCAAAAGACGATGCTTTATCTGCACGAGAGGCGTTCATGTTTTCACTTTGCTGTCTTCAATAATTAAACCTATCTCTTCAATGTAAAGTATTTTCTCTTAATTTAACAGCGGAAACATATATGCCATAGCATTTTGCAATTTGCACTTTTCCAAATCTATTGCTCGCTACTAGTGGTGGTGGCCTTGCGGTTAAGCGGAATTTCTCAAATGTATATTTTAATGTTCACGCGTTAAAAAGGTGTGGTCCTGACGACAACGCATATTACTGATTTGATGGCGTCTGAATCAATCCAGTGTTAAAAATGCATTCCGGAAACAAAATTGTAATTATTTAAATCAAAATAATTCTCATGAAGATAACCAACTTGTTTTGCTCCGACCTTAGCCAGTACCATCAGACTCGCCTAAGTGGCAGCGGAACACGTCAGCGACTGTTTTCATGCGCTGCCCATCGGCTCTTGTGGCATGAAAAGATGGAAATATGGAAAGAGACCGGACGGCATGACCATGATACCTTAGCAAGTCGGACGCTGCCTGGTCTGGGACGTCACAGTGGCAGAAACAGTTGTCTCTCTGTCTCTCTCTTACTCTCTCTATGTCTCTGCCTCTGTCTCTTTTGTCTCTGTCTCTGTCTCTTTCTCTCTCATTCTTTCTCTTTGTCTGTCTTTGTCTGTCTGTCTGTCTGTCTCTCTTTCTCTGTCTCTGTCTCTGTCTCTGTCTCTGTTTCTCTGTCTGTCTGTCTGTCTGTCTGTCTCTCTCTCTCTCTCTCCCTCTCTCTCTCGTCCAAGGCACTCAACAGCCATCAGTCACTGAACTTAGGGCGAGTGGGAAGTCAGAAGCTTGTTGACATAGTTGTAGTGTGGTTACTGAAAGTTTGACAGTTGTTGACAAATAAAAATTGCAATTTTTTGACGTATCAAATGGACAGCCCCTATTTAGATAAGATAACACAAAAAGCTACATTAATCAGTCATGACATTTACCAGAAAACGTGTAACAATCAATCCGTAATTGGTACTTGTCATATTTGCATGATCATCGACAGATCTTACAGCATATCTTCTCCCATTTGCACTAACAAAGGTCCATCTTCTGTGTTCTAATGGCTGTTCTCTAATGAGTTCTTCCTTCATATGATGAATAGCAATGGTGACCGAGTGAGCCCTTGTCTCAGTGTTTAATCTAGACTCCTGGACTTCGGGGGAAACTGAAAAAGCCGGCGGGGGAACTTTCACGACCGGGGAAACGTTCAAAGCCGGGAGGAATTCTTCTAAAGGCCGTTGTTAGTCCGAGTAGTATTCCAAAATTTCCGGAGGAGAATTTGAAATTTCCGAGGGAAAAGAGCAATTTCCCACGAAAAGGCCTAGATTAAACACTGCCTTGTCTTACTCCCATTTCCAGAGTTCATGGTTAGGAGTTTTCTCCATTCGTTAAGATATTTATCGACAGGATCACGCGGAGGCTTCTTATGAGTCTGCTGCCTAAGTAGTCTCTTCCTTTTCTACAGTCACTTCACTTGATCGACCACATTTTCGTTGCTCACGAAGAAACAGGAGTTCACTTTGTCATTTCGATTCTATTTTATCTTTGGTTCAGCTTCAGAAATACTCCTGCCATGGTATTTTGCACGTTGCTCTTCCCCGAATTATAGGGCTACAAATAAATTTGCACACAGCAGCACACAAACATACATCCACACACACAGGCACGCGGACGCGCGCACACACAAAACCACGTCAAAGCGGTATATTGAAATTGAATTAATTGGTCCGCCATCTAGCGAATCTTGGTCTAGTCTTGTTACGGGCATCAAGAAGTCATTGAATTTAAAGTTGTGTAGAAAATTAAATGAATACTGACAATGTTTCCTTTTACCTTTACTAAATTCACTTGATTCAAGCAAGTGCTATTTCAGCGATTTACTTCTACGAACACTTTGATTTCGCGATATTCGTGTTCGTCCCGTGAACACCTTTATTAAACGCCAAACATAAAACATACATCTGAGAAACTCCGCTTAACCGCTAGATGAAAATCCGACGCCACTGAAAAGCAATTATAATAAGAGGCAAAAATGTTAGGGCGGAGATCGCTGTCGTTAAATCAAGAGAAAAGATCTCTCACAGAAGAGCAAAGGAGGAAATCTATTTCGGACAAATTCTGTTAAGAGGCTCCAAGAATTCAGAAACACAACACCTAATCGTTAACCAGACGAATGTCTTTCGCAACGATACGATCTTTGATATTTTCCTATCTACTACATACATACTGTGTTCCGCTATTGACAAGTTATTGACGTTAGTAGTTGCCACGTTAGGAGATAGGAGTGGTTTTATCTTTAGAATTCGGTCATAGAACACTCTTAAGAAGACACAAATATTGTTCAAAATAAACCTGACTGCCACCTAGGAACGGCGAAACTGAACAAGAAGGGGAAAAGTCTTCTAAAGCAAACAAAAGTCACATTAGAACACTGATACAGTTAAGGATAATACAGGTTATTCCTGATCAATTGCGAGATCTACCTAACGCAAAATGAAACATTTTACAGCAACTACCTGTTGCTAAGATTGGCAAAAGCCATTGTCTGTAATGATGAATCGATCTATTGCTCCAAGATGCCGAAGCCTTGTATTTAGTGCACTAGCCTCGCTATGAAACTCTGGCGGCGGAGTTTGCCCTTGGACTTAGCGCAGAGCTAGGCTCAGCAGTATCCGATCGCTTTCGGAACATGAGCAAAAGCTCAGCACGATCGAAATGTTGTGCGTGTTGTGTTTGTTTATAGACGCGTCCGTATCAAAGACGATGGGCGTCTATGTGTGTCTGTATGTGTGTGTTTGGTTCCTCCTTTCTCTATCAGGGCTTGCCACCGGCTATGGCGGAGTTCGATCGAAAAGTTGGCGAAGGACGTGCATATATGAGCACGGGAGCTTGTCAACAAAAGGTGTGCAATACTCGCTCTCCAAATCTACGTGCATTTCGGCAACAACATTTAGCGTCAGCTGGCGAATAGTTGAACCCTGTATTCTACTGTCATTTTAGGTAATTATAAAGCGTACATTGTTGCCCATGTTCTTCGAAATAAACAGTTATGATAACAAAAAAAATATTAGGCGAATTACCACTTACGCTTGTTTGCCGATCGGAAAGAGAAAAAGCGAACGTGGAGCCTTCCTGTAATTGAGTGCGATACTATGCTAAATGAATATTGAAAAAATGTCTTGTTTTAATTAAAAGGAATTCAGTCGATTCTAGTAAATTCGGTTTTAGCGATTTACTTTTACGCACGCGTTGATTCTGCGATATTCGTTTGTCTTCCAAAAAACACCTTAATTAGACGCCAAACATAAGATACACATTTGAGAAATTCTGCTCAACCGCTAGGTTTCTCGAAAACATGCTTCAAGCAATTGCAATAAGATGCAAGATGTAAAACATTTATATCGACGAAAGATGAGGATAATAGGTAAATTGCAAGGGCGGAGATATTTCTGTCGGTAAATCAAGTGAAAATATCTCGCATACAAGACCCGGGGTGATGATTCCACTACGCGAAAGAAATGGCAAGACACATCAAGAATTTGGAGACACATTGAAGAGAGCAGGCAAGGTGGTATCCTGCTTTGGTAATAACCTTTATAAGGAAATATTCAGGAACTATAGGATGCACAAACGCCTACTTATTAATCGAACGGACATCTACAGTATTGCAGCGGTGCGATTAGAGGATCATCGACGTGTACAATGGCGCTAAAACTCCTGCGGAAACAAAACTCGAATTTTATTAATTTAATGTTTTGTTTCTGCAATGCACTTTTAGCACTGGATTGATTCAGACGCCATCAAATCAGTAATATGCGATGTCGTCAGGACCACACCTTTTTAACGCGTGAGCATTAAAATATACATTTGAGAAATTCCGCTTAACCTTAGGGTCATCTGCGATGAGCTGTGCAACTTCAAATACTGCAAACTGCGATGGCAGACATGTTTCTGCTGTTAAATTAAGAAAAAGTACTTTACACTGAAGAGAGCAGGCAAGGATCCAGACATCGAAACAATGCAAACAAACTGGCTTTGGTTTCCATTGATTAGATCATTAGAACCGAGAACGATTCACACTAAAAACGGACGAGGAAAGAATTGGTAAGAAGAAGAAAGTGATGTCGAAATTCAATCACTTATCATTTGCTGCAATTTAAAAACAACGAGGCGCTCTTATAAATTTTATTTTTACAGTCTTGGCCAAAAGTTTGGAAATAGAGCAAACAGTCAGCATTTCTGACATTTTAACTGCTGGGAATCCATCATATTTTGTTACAGTAATATTGTGGATCCTATTTTTCTCTGGTGATTCATTGCAAACAATAATCCGCTTTTTGTTTTCCATCTGCAGTCTTTTTATTTGTGTTAACGTTTGACGGAATTAGTCTATGAGAAGAGCAAATACAAAATACAAATGGTAGCAATGTCATTGTTAAACGCAAACTGCTTTGGTATTTCCGTCGCCAGTATTATACATAATACATACAAAAAACGTACGTTCCATTTGCGGTAATTTACCTCCTAAACACAGAAACTCTCCAGAAATCGCAGCCTGATGCCATATTTGCAATAGTTACTGATAATCTAAGTTTTGTTTCAGGAATGCACTTTCGACACTGGATTGATTCAGACGCCATCAAATCAGCATTATGCGTTGTCGTCAGGACCACACCTTTTAAACGCGTGGATATTAACATATGCATTTGAGAAATTCCACTTTACCGCCAGGTTCACGGTCAGTTCGGATGCCTTTGTAGAAGTTCAAACTGCAAAATGCGATGCCAGATAAGTGTCTGCGGCTTAATTAATGCATAAAAGGAGCGAGAATTTTCAGCTCCGTTATCTGTAATGGACACGAGAATATCAACATACTGATCATCTTTGCAGCTGAGTGACAAACATTCGTTTATGACCTATAGGGCGTTTGAGTTTTCTTATTCTTGATGTTTCATTTCGGAATTTTTCCGAAATTGTATCATAACCCCTATCTATCTGTTAAAATTCAATGAGGGTTGGAATGTGGTGATGTCAAAACTCCACTGGAATAGTAGAAAGGAGATTGTTGCCGTGAGAGAGAGAGCGGAAGCAAATGTCCCTAATGTTCAAGGATAGGTTCAAAAATTAAACAAAAATGGAGTCCATTGCATGATTAAAAAACTTTTGGTGCAATAATTTTGAGAGGAAGTATGCGATTAAGTCTTTTCGACTCTACCTAAGCGCCGAGGCTCTGAGGGTCGGCGGAGCACGCCCGGATACTCTTCTTATACTGAGCTCACTCAATCAGTAGACAGTGTAATTCCAACTCTTCGGGGTGGATGTTTTCCAATAGACTTCGACTGAACCCTGATAAAACTCAACTTATCTGGCTTTGTACTAAACATCTGCACTCAAAAATTGATTATGACTTACTGAACTCTCTCTCTTTCCCAATCGATCTTTCTTAAATTATATCAAAAACCTTGGTATTTACTTTGAGAGTAACTTGACCTTCAAGGAGCACTTTGCTAGACTCTCTCGATCCTGCTTTTACCAACTTAGGAAAATTAGGGTTATTCATTCTTCGCTTTCTTTATCTGCAGCCAAATCTCTGGTTCATGCTTTTTTGGCTAGTAGGCTAGACTATTGCAATTCTATTTTTCTTGGCCTGTCCAAAAGCCAAACAAGTTAGGCAAATTATGGTACGGGAACATTCTGATAAGAGTATCCAATAATTTGGAGACAAAATGCTTACTCGTTAATCAAAAGAACGTCTATTGCAGCAATACTATTGTTGGATCATATTTGTGTTGATATTTTCTTGTGCTTTGTATCAATAAAGTAAGACGAGAAATTACACTAATCAGGCTTGTAACCAGAAATCTCGTTTCAATGACCACGATTTGCATGTAAATATGATTTATTTAAATATAGAATTATTCAACAAATATCAAAAACTCTTCATCCTCTTTATACGAATTCATCTCTAAATAGAACCAAACAACCAATTAACTTGCTTACTAACAAACTAGCTTTGTTTGAATGAAGCGGAAAATGCGATATCAGAGTAATAATTACTGCAGACACATTAATTCAAGTAAAATGTTTCATCTGGAAAAGCGAGCTCTTTGTTTTGACTTACACACAGGGCGCGATTTGTAAAGGGAAGGGGGGATTCCCCACACTGCCCAACTGCATTCCCCTACTGCTACATCCCCCCACCATTACATCCTTCCACTGCACACTTTCAGATGGAAATACAAGACACACTTCCCCAACAACTACAACCCCCAAGCTCGACATATCCCCCCACTGCTCCAGGTCACAAATCGCACTCTGCTTACACACACACACGTCTATAATACATATATATTCATTTACGACATATATAACACACACACACACACACATATATATATATATATATATATATATATATATATATATATATATATATATATATATATATATATATTTATGCTCTTTGTACTTCATTCCCGAAGGTCTTATGAAAAAAGTGTCCGGAGACATTAAGAAATTGTGTGGCTAACTCTCGTCCGGTTCGAGGTCTGGAAAAGTTCCTCGAAAAGCAATGGCGTTAAATCGTTGCAGAGTGACAGACAATCGTTGGAAGAGGAAACTTCCTTCTCTCATGTCTCCGGATTGCTGAGCAAGACGACGTCCAAGCTCGTTGAAAAAACAAAGGGCGTCTTGATTTATGGGGCCAAGCGTCTCAAGTGCGATTGGCAGGAATGTGTGCATGGGGTCAGGCTTTGATATTTTGCTGGTTTTTCTGACAGCAGCGGCTTCGGCGGCGGCTCCTGCTGCGAGAGAAGTGGATGGTAAGTAGGTGGCGGCGACTGTGTCCGCCACGGTTGCATCCCATACCAGGCTACGTCCGGCTTGCCACGGGATCAGGGTCATACCGTCTGGTCTTCTTCCGTCGGATCTGCTAAGACCAGGCGGTTCCTTGATGGAAGGAACCCCCACTCTAACCAAAGCCCGCTGTACCAGATCGTTCAACGTGGCATGGCGAGTGGTACGACCTGGGCCCAGGGGACAGGATAGCCCATGCGAGCCGTCTTCCAGCACTTGGGCACCACAGGGGCAGAGATGCTTCTCGCATATGTTGGCGCCCAGGCGGAGGCCGATGATGATTCTGATGGTTTCGTCGTCCATTCGCAAGCCACAAGAGGAGATGGGCAGCGTGAAGCCAATCGCTGGCGTGGCATGCCGAGACGGCTTTGAGTCGGGCTTGATGATAAGGTCCTGGATATATAGGATATATATATATATATATATATATATATATATATATATATATATATATATATATATATATATATATTAGGACACAATTTTTTTTTCGGTTATGGCATATATATTCCTCGTGCATTTTTATTTTCATTCCTGTAATGCATAATTATATCCGCTACACTGGCTACAGCATTTTGCACTTTGCTGTGAGCATGGAGTTACATTGGACAATAGACAACCTTGCGGTTGGGCGGAATTTCTCAAATGTATATAATTACATTCCGTTCTTAAAAAGGTGTGTTGATTTCGAAAACGCAAATCACTTATTCAAAGTCTCAATATTAATGAAATTCTTCATTTGCATGTTGTTTCGTTCCCATCTGCAATCGGGGATCTGAATCGGACGCTTCAACATAGCAGTGGCGGCTCTAGGATTTGGCAAGTGGGGGGCCGTTGGGGTGGCAACTTCTAATCATGGGGGCCAACCACTTGTTGTTTAATGTATGTAGCATTAAGTATAGTCCCAACTGGAGGGCCACTGGGGGGCCAGGCACTCAATAGGGGGCACGGGCTCTCCTGCCCCTCCCCCAGGTAAAGTCGCCACTGCAACATAGAGATAAAAATCTGATTTAGATCTCCGATTTGATACGTTTATGCCAATTAAAACAGATAATCTGTCTGATTTATCTGACATAAGCCTAAATTTGAACTGGCACAGTTTGTATTTGATAAAAATTCTGGAAAAAACAATATATCGTAGTTATATCGAAGATACATTCACACGCACAACTCAATTTATTCAGCATTCGCCAGATGGCGAAGCGTAGAACTAATAGCGTAATGATGAAAGTCCGTATTCGCATTATGGAAAAGGGGCATCCATAATATGTGGATGGTCCCTAATGCCTTAAAGATGCATCGTGCCTTAGCTGCACAATAAACGTCCATGTTTTCCATAAGAATTTTTCCAGAGTTTCTCTCAACCAAGTCGTTGATACGAAATATTTCTCTTGATTTATTGGCAGACGAATCCCATGAAAGGTTAATAAATTAAAAACACTTTCAGATGGAAATACAAGACGCAGTTCACAAGTTCACAATGAATTACTAGTGAAAAAATTATTATGTCACACACTAATAATGTCAGAAATTATAAAAGATTCACAGTTGTTAATATGCTCTGTTTCCAAACTTATTATTATTATTATTATTATTATTATTATTATTATTATTATTATTATTATTATTATTATTATTTGGTTTCCATATGTCAGAATCCTTTAATTGATCAAATACCACTGAATGATCAGTCGTCGCACAAATTTTCATCTCACCCTCAGACCGCCAGGGGCGCAGCGACGGGAGGTATATCGGTATATATACCCCCTCCCCCACACACAAAAATCAGTCTATCTTAAAGTATTTTATGTGATTTACATGTGGTTATGTGTGGTTTAAATGGGTTATGTGGTTTATAGTTAAGATTTATAAACACCCAAAATATTTATACCCTCCCAAATCAAATTCCTGGCTACGCCCCTGCAGGCGGCCTCATATTCTATAAGCTTATACAGTATACATTTGCAATGTTCCCACTTGTACCATGACCCATAGTAGCTGCATTCATGAAAACAACGTTAAAGCATCATCGCCACCTGGCGAACAACCCCATAACGCTTTTGTATTTTCGAAATATGTAAAACATCTTTCGAATGAAAAGCTTCTTATTATTCTAGCAAATTAATTATTCGATTGAGGAAAGGATTTATGAAACCTATTTTTCGAGTATAAAATAATACAATAATAATGTAAGAAAATATTTTGGATTCACAGAGTTAAATGTTAACAATGCTGATTTGTTCGCTCTGTTTCTGAAAACGAAGACGAAGATTCTAGAATACACCTGGCTTCTATCTTTTAAACATTACAAAGGTACTAAAAGGTACGCTCCATGGGCTCAACTACCGTACGGAGAACAGAAGGGTTTTAACACCTTCAGTTTTACATGGCAACGGCTGAATGAGGGCGGTTGCCAGCCTTTTCCCCTCGCCGCCTTTCCTTCCACCGAGTTAACATCCGATGTACTCATTCACAACTGAGTCGACTGGGGCGCTTGGGACAAAAACAACCGAAAAGTTTGTGCCCCGCGGCCGGAAGTTGAACCACGGACTTTAGTAAGATTGGCAGACTAGTGCGCTAACCACTGCTCCACCTCGCACCCTTACGAGGGTAAATAACCACAGGTGTAGCAAAGGTTTGTAGGACCATCTATCACAATAGAAGACATCTGGACACGGAAATATCAAAGCACTTTGCATCTTACTATAGCATCGTTCCAAAAGACTTCGTTTTACATGCATGAGAAGCGTTCATGTCTTCATTTTGTTGTTTAAGGATAAATATCTTTTCAAAATAGATCTCCCACCCCCAATTTACCTCTACGATAGCATTGATTCAGCAATATTCGTCTTCATCCCGAAAACACCTTCATTAGACACCAAACATAAAATATACATTTGAGAAATTCCGCTTAACCGCAAGGTCTGATCGCGACTCCGTCAAGCAATTGCAATAAGAGGCAAAATGTAAGGGCGGAGATACAGTTCCTCTGTTGGTAAAACTTGTGAAAAGATCTCGCACAGAAGAGCAAAGGAGGTGATCTGTTTCGGACAAATTCTCATAAGAAACATCACGAGTTGGGGGACACAATAAATCATGCCCGCCTGAACGAATTTTGGTCAGGGGTGCAAATTTTTTCGAAGTGAAATTTTCTCTTTCAAATCCTTGACAAGCAAAAAAAGGTCTTGGACGCTAGAATTTACCTTTAAAATAGCTTGACAAGCCAATAAGGTCGTCTGTACACTCTGCACCCCTCTGCACCCCTGTTATATTCCACATTAGGGAGCCATCTCCATACTTTAGGACGGGTATTTCAGTAAAAAGCCAAAATTCGTAAAATAACACCACGTCCTACTATCTTCTTCTTCATGTGCCATGTATTGCTACGTCGGCGACCATGGATTTCCACTCTTCTCTGTTTCTGGCTTTCCTTATCAGTTCGATGTTGTCTGTAGTTCTTGTCGCTTCTCTTAGGCTGTCCGTAAACTTTATTCTTTGTCTTCCTCTTGCTCTTTTCCCCTCTATTTTTCCTGTTATGGCTAGATTTTCCAATCCGTCTTTTCTTATTAGATGTCCAAATAATTCAAGCTGCTGCTTTCTTATGGTTTTCAGTAATTTTCTTTTTGTACCAAAAGTTTTTAGTACTTCCTCATTCCTCCTACTATCGGTTAAGCGAAATTTCTCATATGTGTATTTTATGTTCCGCGTCTAATAAAGGTGTCCTCGTGAAGAAAACGAATATCGCAGAATCAAAACGTAAAATTGGACTTGAATTAATTATGAGAATCTCTTTCTACCACAGAACTGAGTAAACCTTTAATACTCGTCACAATTCGCTAGATGGCGCAGTGATGAGAGCCAATTAGATGTCATCGAAGCGAGATTTGGTGAAAACGGAGTAAATTAACCTTTACTTTCTTACGTCTTTGAAGAGATAGTAGGATAATAAAACAAGCGATTATTAATGAATGACATTTCTCATCCAAAGCCATAAAGAAGTTATAAGAAATGTATTCTGTGAGTGAGTATGAAAGCTGAGAATCAGGAATTTTAGTCCTTATTCTCACATATATGTGGCTGCTTTCATAGTCTTTCATGACAGAGGTTTAGCTCTGTGTGGTTGAAGAACGGCCTCATTCTTATACGCTGGTCTTTCCACAGCTTATAGTAATCATTAATGTTAACCTGGCGCCAGAACCAGACGTGAAACCTTTAATTCGTCCTATTCATTTACACTTCTAGTTAATCTCAACAACTATTAACTATGGTCTATGTGCGTCTAAACTTAACATGCTTTGCACGCCTATCTTTTGCCATTTGTGAGACCACTGGCACCTGGCAACCGGAGGCGCTCCGGATGGACAGGACCCCACACGAAGAACCCATCCGCCCATGTCACGGACTCCTCACTAAAGACACTCTCGATATCATTTCTTTGCAAATCACTGAAATCAATTTTAAACAAAACTGACAAAAAGTAGACAAACCACATCACATTATTCACGAACAGCTGTCAGCCTGGCAAATTGTCAATACTGTAAATGCACATTCCATTTGCTGACTGCTGACAGATAAGATCAGAGTATGAACAAGTAAAGTAAGAGTCAACGTCTCTCAGAAGGTCCTATTCGATACTAAGCAAACTAACAATGGAATTGCTCCAAAAGACGAATCCTTTGTATCCACGAGAGGTGCTCACATTTTTATTTTGTTTTCTCTCATTATTGTCTTTCCAAATTGGATCTTTATCTCCACTCCTCAGTTTAAAGCATTTTCTCTTAATTTAACCGAAGAAACGTATCTGACATAGCATTTTGCAGTTTGAACTTCTACAAAGAAATTCGGGCTTACGAAGAACTTAGCGGTTAAGCGTAATTTCTCAAATGTATATTTTAATATTCACGCGTTTAAAAGGTGTGGTCCTGACGACATCGCATATTACTGATTTGATGGCGTCTGAATCAATCCAGTGTTATAAGTGCATTCCTGAAACAAAACTTACATTATTTAATCCCGTTTGTCATCTGGCAGCAGATATTTCTGACCTAAAGTCCGTATGACCAATAGTTCTATGACCAAATATTCGTGTGCTAATCATACTTTGAACAAAAAGTCCTGCTACCGATCCAACAATATCATGGCTGTTATAATTGATAAACACTAGTTTGATGGATGAGTTTGCGTTTCCTAATTCTTGATGTTTCCTATCAAAGTTTCTCCTTCTCCTCCATACAAGATGTGTTCATTCGATTTAATCGTGTGTGTGTGCGTGTGTGTGCGTCTGTGTTTTTGTGTGTGTGTCTGTGTATTTGTGCGTGTGTCTGTGTATTTGTGGGTGTGTGTGACCATTATGTAATTTTATTTTCATTTGATTGAAGCATACATATATTCGCCACAGCATTTAGCACTCTGCTGCTGAGAGTTTACTGCAAGAAACCTTTCGATTAAGAGGAATTTCTAATGTAGGCTATGTATCAATATATTCACTTAATAAAAAGGTGTGACCGTCAAGAAAACGCATCTACAGCAAGGCGTTCAGTTTCAGTTGAGTAAGTCGTCAGTTCATCAGATCGCCATCTCGCGAATGGCGAAGAAAATTAGTCGTGTATGCGAAATATGTTATCCTGTTATCTTTGACATCTATTTCTTAGATTTTATATAAATTGTAAAATTGCAGGTGTAGAATTTCATTGATAGGCCTACAGACACTTTGATTAAGTGATTTGCATTTTCGAAATTATATTTATATGGATGCGAAACATGGACCATCACCAAAGACCTGGAAAGAAAAATACTAGCCTTTGAAAGAAAATGTTATAGAAAAATACTACGAATCGGATGGGTCGAAAAAATCACAAATGAAGAACTATACAGGAGAATTCAGCCCAAACAAACCATGCTGGAAAGAGTAAAACATAGGAAACTCCAACTTTTCGGACACATATGCAGAATGAAAGAGGACAGAAAGATCAAAGCTCTAATGTTTGGAATAATGGAGGGTGCCAATAAGAGAGGGAGACCACACAAGGAATGGTGTGATGATATTGAAGAATGGTGTGGAAGCAGTTTACAGGATCTTAGTCACAGAGCAACGGACAGGAAAGAATGGCAGAAAACTGTGGAGATGGCATTATACACCAACGGGCGATGAGCCCACGGTTAATGATGATGATGATGATGATGATGATTTTCGAAATTAACACACCTTTTTAAGAGCGCAAAATAAGGATATACATTTGAGAAATTCCGCTTAAACGCAAGGTCACAAGCGAACAGGCAAGTCACAATAAGAACTGCAAAATGCAAAATACTGTGGCGGTCTGGCGGATAAAAATTCTGCATGAATAAAATGAAAATGAACACACAGACACACACACACTCAGTGGCGTAGCCAGGATTTCCGGAAGGGGGTTTTGGTTTTGACTTTTGGCTGTAACCAACTTTCAAAAATCTTGACAAGCAAAAAAAGGGTCATCGTATGTATTTTTCCTTCTACAATTGATGCTGACAATCAAAAAAGGACGTCACGCTAGCTATGGCGCTTAAAAAAGTTTGAAAAAATTTTGGTCAACAGCCCCAAGGGGGAGTTTTGACCCTCAAAACCGCGTCCGAAACTTAAAAATGCATGGAAACGCATTATAAATTTTTTCGTCGGCGCCAGTAGCGTGTAGAGGGGGGGCGTAAAAATCGAGCTGACGACCTTTTTTTGGCTCTGTGGGCATACTCTTTGGACAACTTGGCATCGGGCGTCGGCCACCAGGGGGCGTAAAAATTGACCTGATGACCTTTTTTGTTCGGTGGGCGTACTTTGCACAACTCTCCCCCGGACGTCGGCCACTCTCTACACGCCACTGGTCGGCGCCCAAGGGGAGTTTTAACCCCCAAACCCCCTGGCTACGTCACTGCACACACACATGTATATATATATCTTCTTCTTTTTCTTTCTTTCCTAGTTTCCTTCCGTCTTTCCCTATTGGGTTTGATGATGGGCGTGAATGAGTTCCTTCCACTTCTGTCTGTCTCTTGCTGCTCTGGTCAATTGGATGAAGTTCATTTGCATTTCTTCTGCATCCTCTTTTAAGTTTTCTATCCATGTTTTTCTTGGCCTTCCTTTTCTCCTTTTCCCTTCAACATAGTTGTATAGTGCTTTCTTTGGTAGTCTTTCTTCCTTCATTCTTTTAACATGACCAAACCATTTCAGTCTTCGTTTCTGTATTGATTCGAGTATAGTTTCTTTTTGCTCTGTCTTTTCTCTGATCATTTCATTTCTTATTCTTTGTCTTCTGCTGACTCCTGCTATTCCTCTTAACCAGTTCATTTCTGCAGTCATTAATCTTCTTTCGTCTTTCTTCTTTAAGGTTCAGCATTCTGATCCATATAATAGTATTGGTTTGATCAGTGTATTATATTTTTCGATATAAATTTTCTTATATTTATATAAAAGTGAGCTGTTCCAGATCAAACTTAGGTTTATGCTAATTAAATAAGGAAATTTAGCTGATTTAATTTACATAAGAGGGTCAATTCTGAGACCTTCCACAGAAGCATCTGATTCAGATCCCCGATTGCATACGCGAGCGAGAAAGCATGCAAATGGTATAATTTAATTAATGCAGAGACTTTTTAGGAATGCACAATAACAATATTTGAGAAATTCCGCTTAACCACACGGTACTGCGTAGCTTGAACGTTCGGTTAACAGCAAATGACGGTGGCAGATTTATTTCTAAATTAATCAATTGAGAAAATACGAATACGCAAAGGACATATAAGTAAAATGGAAACGTAAATTATTGTGGGTCCTGCGTGGCCTGCCATTTCTAGTTGTCTTTGATAAGAACGCGTCCGTCTATAAACAAACGCAACACACGCGAAAGGAACCATTGGTTGTCTAATACAAGGATTACATATATATTTTTAAAATTCGTTGGGTGGACCCACGTTACTCTTATAGCATATTTTTTGTACATCCCGAGTCGTGATGTCCCGAGGGAGGGAGTATTATAGTAAAGAAGTGCAGGGGCGGACCTTAATAGTCGCCTTCATAATTATTATCATTATTCACCTCATGTCTGTTAGATATAGTAGATAGGGATTGGCTGTAATGTTATTAGCTGATTTCTTATTGGATGTTATCTATAATAAAAGACTAAGTTCGGGGCAGCTGACGGCTTTCCTCTGACTCGCTAGCGACATCAGACTTTGAGAATATTACACAGGGTCAGAGGATAGCACGGCGAACCGAGCAGTCAATTCCATCATCATCATAAGACTCGTGTGAGCTGGTTTCCCCATATAGTAGACGGGCCTAAACTCCCGTTTACTATATATAAATATATATATATATATATTTATATATAATTATATATGAGTGTGTTAGGCATAAACAATTTTTTCGGCTATGACATATACATATATTCGTTGTGTATTTTTATTTTCGTTTGATTAATGCAGAATTATATCCGCCACAGCATTTTGCACTTTGCTGTGAGCATAGAGATATCGTGGTCCGGGTAGAACCTTGCGGTTAAGCGGAATTTCTCATATGTATATTATTATATTCCGTTCTTTAAAAGGTGTTTCGGTGTTTTGATTTCGAAAACGCAAATCACTTATTTAAATTCTCTATATTAATGAAATTCTACATTTACATGTTGTTTCGTTTTCACCTGCAATCTAAGATCTAAGGTCTGAATCGAATGCATCAACATAGGGATAAGCATCTAATACAGATCACCGATTTTATACTTTTATGCAAGATAATTTATCTAATTGTATTGGCCTACGTATGCCTAAATTTGAACTGGAACAGTTTGTCATCAGTGCCGTATTAACCATGGTGCAACTGGTGCACTTGCCCCAGGCCCACTGGTTCAAATTTTTTTAAAATTTAATCTTAGACTAGTGAACCGGTAATTGTATTTTATTTTGATTAAATATATTTAAGGAAGTTTTCTATATTTTAAAATTAATTATCTTAAATTTCGGGCAAAGATTTAAAACTTCGAACTTGTAGGGTTGAGGGCCTTTTAAAGTGTTGTTGCGTTGTTTGCCCCAGGCCTCCAAAAGAGTTAATCCGGCACTGTTTGTCATTGATATAAATTCAAAGAAATTTATATCGAAGACATGTCGAAGATACATTCACATATGCATAGCTAAATTTTAATCATCATTCGCCAGATGGCGCAACGATGAACTAATATCGTAATACACTGAAAATGCCCTTCTTGCTGTACACAATAACACTATAATAAAAACTGTACTGTAATATTATCACACTTGTATTATTGTACTGTACACTGTATATGCGAATGAAAATGTCAAAACACAGGGAAGCATCATGTACATTGTCTACGCACTGATCTTCAGCTGCTGCACTCAAATATCAATGTCAAAATCATCATTTAAATCATCGCACTTATTATGATCTACCTCATTACGACGACGACGACGACTACGACGACGACGACGGCGATGATGACGACGACGACGACGATGATGATGATTTTTATATTTAAATATATCGTGTTTTCATACAAAGCATGGTGATTGTAATACGTTTTCTGACTTTCTGGCAAATGTCACGACAATCGCTTGATTGACGAGTAGGCATTTTGTCTCCAAATTCTTCATGTTTCTTATCGCCCTTGCATTTTATCTCTTATCGTAATTGCTTTGGAATTGCTATGTTCGGACCTAGCGGTTAAGCGGATTTCTCAAATGTGTATTTTGATTTTGGCGGCTAATAATGGTGTCCTGAAGTGGCGAAAATTTAATTGACGGTTTTATAACGTTCAAAGAAATTAAGCATTAGAATCACATTTGTTATAAAGAACTTGAATTACTTAAACATATTTTATTCCAATGAGGCTTTTTTGCAAATTGGATTCATATTTTTCTAGGTTAGTTAGTTAATAAGCCAATTTATATAGCGCTATAGTAACAGGTATGACAATTAGCTGATGAATGCCGTTTGAGACATGTGCCATCTGGTGAATATTGTGGATTACCCTGCGCAGGGAAGAGAAACTATTTCGCTGTGAATAGGTATTTATTAATCTTCTCTGTTTACCATAGTTTGATTTGTTCATCCCCTCTAATAAATAAGGTATACTACTCAAACACTGTGCCAGAAGACTGGAGTAGAGGAATTATTATACCTATATACAAGAGAAAGGGAGATAAAATGGACTGCAACAATTATCGAGGAATTACACACCTGAGCGTCCCAGGAAAGGTCTTGTCTAAAGTACTCCAGAGAGGAATAAGTGCATATGTAGAAGAAGTACTTGAGGAAGCGCAAGCTGAATTTCGACATTTTGCAAGTTGCTCTTTTCTCTGGGTCTGTTGTATTAGTTCAATTTAAGGATACATTAACGTTGAGTGTGTGTTGCGTTTGTTTATAGACGCGTCCGTCTAAAAGACGATGGGCGTCTATGTGTGTTTGTATGTGTGTTTGGCTCCTCCTTTCTCAACCAGGGCTTGCCACCGGCTATGGCGGAGTTAAGTAACGTTGAGCGGAATGTCTCTATTGTATCGTATAATTTTCTCATCTTAAAAAAAGGTGTGGTACTGAAAAAACTGCAAATCGTTGCTGCAACAAAAACTTTAATTATCAAAATTTACGATAGAATATCACTGTATTAATTATTGTGAAATGATCAATTGAATATTTATTACATTTATCGCTACGAGGATTAGGATTGAATTTGTCCGGTCTTAGAGTTTTGCGAAAATGTCTTTTTTTTCTTTTTTACAACGCCCTTAACCTTAAGCAGCCCTAACCAGTGGCGGTTCCACATTGGGGATGACTGGAGGGGGTTTGATCTCTTCCACTCAGTTGATTTCTTTCTGAAGTGAAAAGCCGTATTATCTCTAATATTTGTTGATACAGATTGTAATGTTTTGACACAAAATTGATATTTCAAACGGTATAATAGCGTAACATGCACATTTGCGCAAAGCGAAATTTTAGCTTTAATTTTGACACGGAATTGGATATATCGAAATTAGGATATGTCGAAGTATTTATCACGGTCTCCTGAGCTTCGATATAACGGATAGATAAAACAGAAACAAGCGGGAAATCTGATCAAAATTACATGATCCAGCGAAGGCATTATGTCCATTGCCATTGATGCTATTGCTGGATCATGACTGAAATCCTAAATCGATTTTTGTTACATTAAATATTTTAATTTTCTTGCCGACAAAGTGTATAATTGAAACTATTTAGATAATAGGGAAATTGTTAGCGTGGATGTATTTATATCAAGTGTAGGCTTAGATATCTTCCGCTAGAAGAGAAGGCAAGGTGGTATCCTGCTTTGGTAATAACCTTTATAAGGAAATATTCAGGAACTATAGGATGCACAAACGCCTACTTATTAATCGAACGGACATCTACAGTACTGCAGCGGTGCGTTTAGAGGATCATCGACGTGTACAATGGCGCTCAAACTCCTGCGGAAACAAAACTCGAATTTTAATAATTAAAGGTTTGTTTCTGCAATGCACTTTTAGCACTGGATTGATTCAGACGCCATCAAATCAGTAATATGCGTTGTCGTCAGGACCACACCTTTTTAACGCATGAACATTAAAATATACATTTGAGAAATTCCGCTTAACCGCAAGGCGATCATCGTGAGTTGTACAACTTCAAATACGGCAAACTGCGATGGCAGACATGTTTCTGCTGTTAAATTAAGAAAAAATACTATACGTTGAAGAGAGCAGGCAAGGATCCAGACATGGAAACAATGCAAACAAACTGGCTTTGGTGTCCATTGATTAGATCATTAGAACCGAAAACGATTCACACTAAAAACGGACGAGGAAAGAATTGGTAAGAAGAAGAAATTGATGCCGAAATTCAATCGCTAATCATTTGCTGCAATTTAAAAACAACGAGGCGCTCTTATAAATTTTATTTTTACAGTCTTGGCCATAAGTTTGGAAATAGAGCAAAGAGTCAGCATTTCTGACATTTTAACTGCTGTGAATCCGTCATATTTTGTTACAGTAATATTGTGGATCCTATTTTTCTCTGGTGATTCATTGCGAACAATAATCCGCCGCTTTTTGTTTTCCATCTGCAGTCTTTTTATTTGTGTTAACGTTTGACGGAATTCGTCTATGAGAAGAGCAAATACAAAATACAAATTGTAGCAGTAATTATTCTTATTCACTTTGGGGTCCTTGGTGCTGCAACCTTGCAGTTAAACGAAATTTCTCAAATGTGTATTTTCTGTTCGGCGTCTAGTAAAGGTGTTTTATTACGAAAATGAATATCGCGAATTCAAAAAAAGTGATATACGTTATCGTCAGGACCACACCTTTTTAACGTGCGAATATAAAAATATACATTTGAGAAATTCCGCTTAACCGTAAGGTTGACTCCAACAGCGGACGTCCTTGTAGAAGTAGAAATTGCAAAATGCCATGTCAGATATGTTTCTGGTGTTTAAAAAAGAGAAAATACTTTAGATTGATCATTGAAGAGGGGATGCTAAGACCCATTCTACAAGATAATGATGAGAGATCATAAAAGGATAAGAAATCATAAAACATGAACGCCTCACATGCACACAAAACGTCGTATTTTGGAACGATGCCGTTGTTAGAGGCAAAGTCCTTTAGTGTAATGTAATGTAATGTAATGTAACAAAATATTTGTATAGCGCCTCTTCTGAAAGATCACTCAGAAGCGCTTCCACAGCAAATTACTGTATATTGACAAAGAGATAAGTTTTAAGTCGTTTCAAAAAGAGGGCCATAGAATTAGGAGTTGCTAAGCCACGCATACTGGCGTCAAGAGCATTCCAAAGGATAGGGCCAACTGATTCAAAACCTCGCTTCAGGAACATGGAAGTTCGTGCTTGGGGCACACTGAGAAGACCATTGGTTGTGGACCGAAGACATGGCCGACCAGGGATAGAGCTAAGGGGATGGAGTAGCTCTGAAAGGTAAGATGGAGTGGCACCATAAAGAGAGTGTGCAACCGCTCTCAACATACGAAACTCAACTCGAGCAGGATAAGGCAGCCAGTGTAAAATAGACGTCATATAATCACTAATGTGATCACGTCTTGTGACACCAGCAATCACCCTGGCTGCTGAACGAAGAACCATCTGGAGTTTATCAAGTCGCACCGATGGAAGACCAGCAAAAAGTGAACCACAGTAGTCAAGCCTTGAGCAAATAAATGCATGAATCAAAGTAGAAGCAGATGGCATGTCTAGTGTACGTCGAATCACTCTAAGCTGGCGAATAGTATCTCCGTGCCCACTATTATGATAGCAAGTCCGAAATACCTTCGCTCTATTTGCGGTAATCTACCTTCTATTCCTAATCAAACAACTCCCCAGATATATAGTAACAGCGATTTTGAAAATGAACATGGCACTGTCTAAGTGTTTCACATGTTTCTCAAATTCACTTCTAAGACTCTAAGTGCGCGTCATCCATTAGTTCCAATTCCAGTGAATAGACGTTTATCGATGCGCCACCTGACGAATGTTGAGCAAACCTTTTTACTCCATTATAACTCATTTTGAAATCAAAATCTCCCTTAAAATATTCAAAATATGAAACGAATTGTACTAATAGACTCTTTGAAAGATTCAATTAATTAAAATATTGTTGATGGAAAATTATATTAATATTTGACTCATTAAGGCATTAATTAATCACACCTGCTATAGAAGTGGAAGTTGTTATATACATGTTAAAAATAACGACAAACTGGGCCAAAAAAACACGATTGAAATCTCAAAATGGTTAAAATACCAAAGTGCAATATGCTATGCAATACATATGTAACTGTTTCAACGAGTAATTCAACTAAAACATAATCTATTGGTCAGCTCATCGATTCCATGAATGCCTAATGAGGATAAAGGAGGAGAAGAAGAAGAAGCCGGTTCCTGGAAAGTCGTCTATTCGGAAGACTTCGTTTTAAATTAACATAGTTTATTAAATTCTTGTGATTTTCGCCTAAGACGGATTTTAATTGCACAGAATAAATCATCGTGTTTAAAAACAGAAGAACATTTTAAAAATTATATTGATGATATTGACGGCAAAGTTAATGATGAAATTCTGTGTATAAGCCAGTGTCCTTGAACACTCATGGCAAAACTATAGCCATACAGTTTTAGCATAATACCATTTACGGCCGTTTCGGCCACAAACAAACATTGATTATTATTACTTATCTGTGGATATTACAAGTATTTTACTTAAAGTTAAATAATTTTTCATTATTGATTTCTGATACATTATATGTAAGACATTATATGTAAGACACTGTCCTTGAAACCGTGGATTGGATATTTTAAGACATGCCTCAAATCTGAATAGGTAAAAAGTTTAAAACATAGAATTCATAAATTCCTATTCACATCGAGATCATTTCTCTTTCCTGCGCTGGGTAAATCCACAATATTCACCAGGTGACGACGAACTAAAGCGGCATTCATCAGTTGCTTCTCACTCTTAGAAAATGTGAATCCAATTTGCAAAAGGACTCATTCGTCTAAATTATGATTAACTAATTCAAGTGCTTTATAATAAAAGTGGTTCTAATGTTTCGTTTATTTTAACGGTTTGAAACCGTCATTTATATTTTTGCCAAAACACCACACCTTTATTAGACGCCAAAGTAAAGTACACATATGAGAAATTCCGCTTAACCGCTAGGTTCACGCATGAGAAATCATGAAGCAATTACCATAATATGAGGCAAAATGCAAGAACGGAGATATATCCGACAAAACCCCGGAAACAACATTGACTTTAATATCACAAGACAGAGTCTATCGTATCAGAAAGTGAGGCCAGTTTGCATTGATGGTGTTTTCGTGACGAAACGCAAGTAGCAGAATGAAAACCTTCGGAAGAAATGATTCGCTGAAGTCACAAGTCACGTGTGCTTGAATTATTTGAACTCATTTGGATTAAACCGATATCTCTATAAATATTTATTCAGTTTTCCACAGAATTTTAATTTTAGTGAACCTATGCTACGCGTAACGAAGCTTGCTTTGGTCGTTAATAGCTAGTGCCGAGGAAGAAAATGTATGCTTTTCTGTGAATGTTTTTCTTGCATTTTGGCAGAAAACAACGTGGATTTGGAGAAAATGGTGAGAACCTACTAGAGATTAATGGCTTATGTACATACGACATTTTATCCCATCAGTTTACCGCTGCCCTAATTTGACCTTTATGAATTACTGATTTTCTGTATACTTTTTCCTGCATTTTCAGGAAAAAACCCGCGTCTGGAGAAAATAATGGCAAGCTACAGCAGATTAATGGCTTATTATCTCATAACGCTCTATCTCGCAACTTAACACTGCTCCTAATTTCACTACAGCCCTCTAGCGTGTAAGGCCAAGACGACCTCAAGACTCCTGCGGGTATCGAACCCGCGACTTTATGCTCGATAGTTCCGTCCCTACTACAACGAAAGGGCCGTATTGATCTACTTTAGAGAGAACAAAGCCGAACATTAGGTTGCACAGGGCTTCAACCTTTTAAACATTCTTCTTCTTCTTCTTTCTATCCTTCTTTCTTTCCTTCCGTCTTTCCCTATTGGGTTGGACGATGGGTCTGAATGAGTTCCTTCCACTTCTGTCTGTCTCTTGCTGCTCTGGTCATTTGGATGAAGTTTAATGTTTAAGTTAAATGTTAAACATTACAAAGAGGGAAATTACCGCAAATGGAGAGAAGGTTAATTTGTCTGACCTGCTGTCACGGAAATATCAAAGCACTTTGCATCTAACAAATGGCATCGTTCCAAAAGACGATGCTTTATCTGCACGAGAGGCGTCATGTTTTCACTTTGCTGTCTTCAATAATTAAACCTATCTTTCAAAATGGATGCTCGGTCCTCTCTTCAATGTAAAGTATTTTCTCTTAATTTAACAGCGGAAACATATCTGCTCTAGCATTTTGCAATTTGCACTTCTCCAAATCTATTGGAAGTCGATGGGACCACTTGCGGTACAGCGGAATTTCTCCGGAAACAAACAAAACTTTAATTATTTAAATGAAAATGATTCTCAAGAAGATAACCAACTTTTGTAGCTTCTACCTTAGCCAATACCATCAGACTCGCCGAACACGTTGACTGCGATACGACGGATTCCTAGGACGTGGCTGGTGTCGAATGCGTTCATGCGTGACCAACGTGATTGCCGCTAGATTATTTTCAAAGAACAATCACGTAAGGCGCCTGTAAAGGAAAATATTTTGAAGCAGATGCGTTTAGAAGCCATCTGTTACTAGTATCATATTCACTTTACTCAGGTATGCGCCAATGCATAGGAAAAATACCGGTGCCCTGTAAGGTGACGGAACAATAGTTAGCGCAACAATAGCGATTGGAGAAATTACTGCCATAAAATGGAAACAATTTCAATTTAAATTCCAACCTTTATTATCTGGTCCAAATGCCTCCCTCACACCCCGTCTGTCTCTTTCTCTCTCTTTCTCTTTCTCTGTCTGTCTGTCCTCTCTGTCTCCATCTGTCTGTCTCTGTCTCTCTGTCTCTCTCTTACTCACTCTATGTCTCTGTCTCTGTTGTCTCTGTCTCTGTCTCTTTTTCTCTCTCTTTGTCTTTCTCTGTCTTTGTCTGTCTGTCTGTCTTTCTGTCTGTATCTCTCTCTCTCTCTTTTCTTCCTGGGCCTTTCAATTGCCACGGGTCACTAAACTTAGGGCGAGTGGGAAGTCAGAAGCTTGTCGACCTGGTTATGGAGTGGTCACTGAAAGTTTGACAGTTGTTGACAAATATATTGCACACAATTTTTTGACGTATCAAATTAACAGCCACTATTTAGATAAGATAACATAAGAAGCTACATTAATCAGTCATGACATTTACCAGAAAACGTGTAACAATCAATCAGTAATTGGTACTTGTCACATTTGCATGATCATCGACAGATCTTACAGCATATCTTCTCCCATTTGAACTTACAAAGGTCCATCTTCTGTGTTCTAATGGCTGTTCTCTAATGAGTTCTTCCTTCATATGATGAATAGCAATGGTGACCGAGGTAGCGCTTGTCTCAGTGTTTAATCTAGACTCCTGGACTTCGGGGGAAACGGAATAGGCCGGGAAGAACTTTCACGACCGGGGAAAATTCTTCTACAAACGGGAATAAATATGTAAGTTTTGTTTCAGGAATTCACTTTTAACACTGGATTGATTCAGGCGCCATCAAATGAGTAATATGCGATGTCGTCAGGACCACACCTTTTAAACGCGTGAACATTAAAATATACATTTGAGAAATTCCGCTTAACCGTTAAGTTCGTCATGAGCCAGAATGTCTTTGTAGAAGTTCAAACTGCAAAATGCTATGACAGATATGTTTCTTCGGCTAAATTAGGGAGAAAATTTGGTTTTCTTTTTCACATTTTCATTTTGTTCTCTCTCTTTATTGTCTCTTCAAATTGGATCTTTATCTCCACTCTTCAATGTAGAGCTTCTTCTTCATGTGCCATGTATTGCTACGTCGGCGACCATGGATTTCCACTCTTCTCTGTTTCTGGCTTTCCTTATCAGTTCGATGTTGTCTGTAGTTCTTGTCGCTTCTCTTAGGCTGTCCGTAAACTTTATTCTTTGTCTTCCTCTTGCTCTTTTCCCCTCTATTTTTCCTGTTATGGCTAGATTTTCCAATCCGTCTTTTCTTATTAGATGTCCAAAGAATTCAAGCTGCTGCTTTCTTATGGTTTTTAGCAATTTTCTTTTTGTACCAAAAGTTTTTAGTACTTCCTCATTGGTTATTCTTTCTGTCCATGAAATTTTTTGCATCCTTCTGAGAAACCACATCTCTGCAGCTTCCAGTTTCCTTTCTGATGTTTTTGTCAACGTCCATGTTTCCGAGCCGTACATCAGAACCGCCCAAACGTAGCTGTGAAGAATTCTGAGCCGTGTTGTTGTTGAAATATGTTTATTTGTGAGAATCTTTTTGAGTTGTATGAAGGCTGACTTCGCCATACCTATTCTCGTTTCAATGTCCTTTTCACTTCTTCCATCGCTTGTGAATATGCTTCCTAGATATTTGAACTGTGTTAGGCCTACCTGTTTTATTTCCATTCCCCTGTATTGTAGCCTGCATTTAGGAATTTCCTTCTTTTTTGTAATTACCATACAGTACGTCTTCTTTTTGTTTATTCTTAGTCCTTTCTTTTCACTCTCTTCTGCCACCTTGTCTAATAACCTTTGTAGTTTTCTTTCAGTATCTGCCATTAGTGTTGTGTCATCTGCGTATCGTAGGTTGTTTAAATTTTTTCCTCCTATCTTTATTCCTTCCAATTCTTCTGTTTCCTTCATAATCTCTTCCCCATATTCATTGTAGAAATCTGGTGATAAACCACAACCCTGCCTTGTCCCTTTTAAGATTTGTATCCACTTACCTATTTTTCCTTCAATTCTTATCGCTGCTTCTTGATTCCAGTACAGGTTTTGAAATATCCTCATGTCCTTTCCATCTAGTGCTATGTTTTCTAGGCATTTGAACAGTTCTTCGTGTTTTACACTATCAAATGCCTTCTCGTAGTCTATAAAGCATAGGTACAGATCTTTTTTGCATCTCTATACATCTTTCGCCAATCATCCTTAGAATAAATATTGCATTTCTACACCCGTTACCTTCTTTAAAACCGTATTGTTCTTCTGATACTCTCTCCCTCATTTTAATTTTTGCCCTGTTCAAAAGTACTTTTAATATAAGCTTCATTACATGACTTATGAGGCTTATTGTTCTGTGTTCTTCACATTCTATTGTTCCTGGTTTTTTTCGGTATTGCAATGAATATTGACCTACATAATTCTTTTGGTATTCTTCCTGTTTCATATATTTCATTTGCTATTATTGTTACCCTCTGTATTCCTGCTTCCCCTGCTGCTATTAGCATCTCTGTTGTTAGTCTGTCTGGTCCTGGGGCTTTGTTTTTCTTCATTTTTCTTAATGCCGCTGTTACTTCTTCTTTTGTTATTGGAGGTCCATCATTATTCTTCGTTATAGGTTTAGCCCCTCTATTATCCTTATATAGTTCCTCTATATACTCTTCCCATCTTTTCAGTACTTCTTTATCTTCCGCCACTACATTCCCCTCCTTTGTTTTAACTGTGCTGCCTGTACCTGATCTCTTTTTTCCTGATAAATCTTTTATCCTGTCATACATATTCTGTGTATTCCTTTGTGTTTCTATTTCTTTGCATTGTTCGTTAAGCCATTCTTCTTTTGCCTTCCTGCATTCCTCTTTTATTTCCTTATTGAGTTGTCTGTACTTTGCTTCATCTTTGTTCTTAGTTCGTCTTCTTTCTTCCATTTTATCCAGGATTTCCTGCTTCATCCATTTCTTTTTGAATTGTTTTTGCTTTTTAGGTACAATTTCTTGTGTGGTCTCTATTATTGTTGTTTTAAAATTCTCCCATATTATCTCCATGTCTTCGTTTCCTCTAATTCTTGGAACCTGTTTTGTAGTTTAATTTCAAATTCTTCTGTCTTTCTTTCTGTCATCGCTTTCCAGTCATACTGTTCCCTTACTTTGCTTTTTTTTTTTGAACTTTTTTGAATTTTATAGACGACATGTTGGCAATCACTGGTGTGTGATCACTGTCGCAGTCTGCTCCTGGATATGCTTTTGACTGTTTCACTGCATTTCTGAATCTTCTTTTTATTGCAATGTAGTCAATTTGATTCTTGGCTGTACTTCCTGGGTTCCTCCATGTCCACCTTCTTCGTGTATGATTGTCGAACCAGGTGTTTGTGATTATTAGCTCATTTTCCTCACACCAATCTGCCCATCTTTCCCCTGTTCGTTCATTTCCCACAATCCATGTGGCCCAACTGCCATTCCCTTCTTCCTTTGCCAACTTTTGCATTTAGATCTCCCATTACTATTAGCACCTCCTGTGATTTGCATATTCCCTTTGCCTTTTCTATATCTTCGTAAAATTTGTCTACATCTTCTTCGTCATGTTCTGTTGTTGGGGCATACACCTGTATTATATTTATATTACATGGTTTGGCTTGTATTTTGATGACTATTACTCGCTCTGATATTTCCCAATGTCCCAGTAAACTTTTGGTTGTCTCTTTATCCAATATGAATGCCACTCCTGCTTGATGCTTTTCTGCCCCCGAGTATATTATTGTCCTTCCTTCTGTTGTGAACTTTCCCTTTCCTGTCCATCTCGTTTCTGCTATGCCAAATATGTTTACTTTCATTCTTTGCATTTCTTTTATCACATTACTTAGTTTTCCAGTTTGGTACAGTGTCCTAGCATTCCATGTACCAATTTTGACTCTTTCTCTTTTCTCTGTCTCCTTCCTATATCTTCGTTTTGAGGTTCGAACAGTAGCTGGTTTACGGTCGGGTGTCACCTGTCGTTCATGACTTTCCCTACCGGGCGAGAAGCTCGAGTTTTTACTCAGAGATTCCTTAACGCCGTTTCTTATAATCTGCTTTCTTTGAAAATCCATGGTTTCCTCGGCAATCTACGACAGTGGGTTGCCATTACCTTCTGTCGGTTTTTCTAAGGTTTTCCCCTTCGCAGTTCTAGGGCCATTAAAAGTGTTGCACCCATGCCCCTAGATATCTTTGAACTGAGCCTTGCTGATTTCAATAATCTATAGCCTCAGTCCATAACCGGGTAGTGCTGCTGCCCGTACCCGAGACTGTTTATCGACTGGTCAAGTCTAGATCCGCCGTGTTTTGTTATCGACAGTGACACCTCGAGTAGGATGTGATTCTTCATCACGCACGGACGGTCTTGGCAAAAGATTGCCCTGGTAGTGGTGAGGACCAGTGTCTGTACTTTCGTACAGTGAAAGGTGCTACCTCTCCCACTACCTTGTCACTCAATGTAGAGCACTTTCTCTTAATTAAGCCGCAGACACTTATCTGTCATAGCATTTTGCAGTTTGAACTTCTACATAGACAATTTCTCTTAGAGAAAACCTAGCGGTTAAGCGGAATTTCTCAAATGTATATTTTAATATTCACGCGTTTAAAAGGTGTGGCCCTGACGACAGCGCATAATACTGATTTGATGGCGTCTGAATCAATCCAGTAATAAAAGTGCATTCCTGAAGCAACATTTTAATTATTTAAATCTAGCTCGTCATCTATCAACAGCTGTTTATGACTATAAGTCCGTATGACCAATAGTTCTATGACCAAATATTCGTGTGACTAATCAGTAATCACACTTTGACTAAAAGTCCGGCTACCGATCCAACAAAAGCATGACTGAGCCAATTGACAGACATTCGTTTGATGGATGAGTAGGCGTTTCCTAATTCTTGATGTTTCCTATCAAAGTTTTCCCCGATCTTCAGAACATGATGTGTTCATTCGAATTAATCGTATTCGTATGTGTGCTCTATATGTAATTATATTTTCATTAGATTAAAGCATAAATATATTCGCCTCAGCATTTTGCACTTTGCTGCTGAGAGTTTACTTTCGGTTAAGATTAATTTCTAAAGTATGTATCAATTTTTTTCAATTATTAAAAAATGCATCTATAGCAAGGAGGGCAGCTACAGTTGAGTAAGTCGTCAGTTCATCAGATCGCCATCTCGCGAATGACGAAGAAAATTGGCTGTGTATTCGAAATGTATTATCGATATATATTTGACATATAGTTCTTGGAATTTATAAAACTGGTAAACTTGCAGATGTAGAATTTCATTGATATAGAGACTGATTAAGCGATTTTCATTTTCGAAATGAACACACCTTTTTAAGAACGCAAAATAAGGATATACATTCGAAAAATTCCGTTTAACCGCAAGGTCCGACAAATTCACACTAAGAATTTAAAAATGCAAAATGCTGTGGCGGATAAATTTTTTGCATGAATCACATGAGAATAAGAATACATAACGAACACAAACACGAAAACACACACACACAAATCAAGAGAAAAGATCTAGTTTAGAAAAATTGTGATAAGAAACACGCAATACCTAATCGTTAACCAGACGAATGTGGATCAGACATGGACATCGATTGGGTTGCAGTGGCGTAGCGTGACTTTTGGGGGCCCGGGGGGCCTGATTTTAACCTGATAAGCAAAAAAGGGTCCTCACCACATCATTTCTAGGGTTAACTTTAAGTTAGGGTTAACCCTAACCTAACCCTAGCTTAGACCCTCTTCGGGGCCCCCCCGCCCGGGGCCCGGGGAGCTGTCAACAAAGTGCTTCCCATCCCCCCTAGTTACGCCACTGTTGGGTTGGGTTTGGTAAAAAATTCTTTGTCCAATATGTATTAGTTTGGGTTGACTCTAAGAAAGTTGAGGCAGTTGAGCTAATTGGTTGGGGGGAAGTCGTGCCTCGCCTCTTATTAGACCAAGAAAACCAATTTCTCAAATATCGTCATGTCCTTCTTATTTTGTCAAATATTATTATTCATTTTGAAATAAATGCATGTAAATTCAGTTAAATAGTGAGTGTCTGATTTAGTCAGTGAGTTAGTTGGTTAATTGGTTAGTAATTTAGTTGATAGGTCTATTTGTCAATCACATCCTTAATAGAACAAAAGTATCGTCCAGTTGATTTCGCTTTTTGTGACATATACACTGTAGTCAGAGTATCACAAGCTTCTATTTTAGCTTGTGAGAGTTCTTTTTTTCACTGTAATATGCACTTTTAGAACCTCTTCGTCTTAATGTATGACAAATCAACAATGCACTGAGCAATAATTGAATTCTTTTCTTCAACACAAACACAATTATATTCTGAACAATTCAACAACATGTACATTCTTTCTTTATACAACTCTCAATTCAACTCTTGACCGGAAGATGCACACTGTCTCTTCGAAAGTCAACTCTCATTAACAAGCGATAAGAATATACATACGTTCTTTTTGAATGTCCGCTGTTTCTTTATAACATATTCTTCGACGATTTCTAACACATACGTTTCTATTCACTTTCTATAAGTAATTGTAAATCTTTTCTAGATTGTCCGTTTGAACATCATCCCTCACAACCGCGACCACTCCCGACAGCGACCTCCGCTCGACTGTACCTGTCATTAACCTTACACGTCCATTCATTCACTCCCAAGCCCCCATACCACACACATACATAACCTCCTTCACACCTCAACATACACCAGCTCACCTACCACACACACACACATAAACGTACCTAAACACACATAAACATACACCGACATTCTTCCTAAATATCACTTTGTGACACAGAGCCAAAACCGTCTTCAAAGTCCTGCAATAGAAGGCTTATAGTTAGCCTACATCAGAAGAGGTGGGTGATTAAGGGTGTAATAAACTCAATCGACGGGCAAATTGAGAAAAGACAAAAATCATGAACTATGTTTATTGTTAATGCGACATCTTCTCTGATTTATGAGATGCATTTTATCTTACTTATTATATTGGTTGAGTCGCTAGGTGGCCGTCTGTGAAGAGACCGGTTTCTTTTTTCGGTTTGAGGGAGCTAGAAAATGGTCTTTTAAGAACTGTGTTATGGATAAATTTTCTACTAATCTAATTTCGTCTCGTTTCACGCAACATCGCGCCGCGACCCCAAACAGTATATCAGAAACATAAAGCATTTCTAACGGACAGATTATTTATTGCATTGCATAACATAGAATGTGGCTTTTACATTTAGCATAAATTGTGTAGTGATCATATCATATACTGTAGGTGTTCACAATTTTCTTGCTAAAGAGGCAAGAGTGACATAAGGCAAAGGCTATCTGCGGTCAGCGAATCCATCAATAAACTTCTATGGCGCCACTATCATAATGCCCAGAATCCATTGCCTACATCACTTCGTGAAACCAGCGATTTAGTACCTTTTAACTTAAGTCATACACTATCGGTCTTCGAATGGAAACCTCGATTTCATTGATTGATTGATTCATATGAGGGATGATCTCGGATCCAGCCCATCCGGAGTCCCCGCCGGTCGCCAGGTGCCTCTAGGGCCTCACACTGTTGAAAGCCGGACCTTAACACTCTTATGATCCAGCAATAGCATCGCTGCAATAGACAATGTTTCGTTAACGAAGAGGCATTTGTCTCAAAATTCTTGCTGTTTCTTATCGGAATTTTCGCCTAATCGGATCATCGTAAAATCCCGAACATGACTGCTATGTTAATTAAGTGTAGTTTTATATATTATAATCAGCAAGTAAATATTACGGACAATTTACGGCAAGAAGTAAAACTTACCAAGATACCACACAGACGATATTAAATTAAACAAGCTAAACTTATTACTTATTTCTAATTGCTGAATATCGCGGCAACGTATCAGAAGTTACGAGAAGGCGGAGAAGCATATTTCTAAGTTATCTAACGGACCGCATTGAAATCCGGGGGAGCCGCATGGGACTCGAGGGCCGCAGTTTTCCCACTCCGGAATTAACGAGTATAGGTGTTGTATTTTCTTATTATCAATTATTATTATTATTATTAATTCTGACAATTTCATATAGCGCAATACGCATAGCCAAGGCTAAAGTCAAGAGCGCTGTACAAGTGTCCCTAATAGGAGATGTTAAATAAATGTGTTTTAAGGTTCCTAGTGAACAGTTCAGGAGATGTCACCCTAGTCACGTCCGCCGGCAGGGAGTTCCAAAGCAAAGGGTTGCCCCTCGAAACAGACCGATCCCCAAATTTTGCTGTCGTAGACGGGGGTGGAACCACCAATTGAGAACGGCTGCTTGATCGAAGCTGCGAGCGCCGATCAGACGACTTGGGCTTACAGACCAGAGCCCTGAGAGCCGTTAAGTACTCGGGGCAGAAAGGGTCATTTAACGTCCTAAATGTAAACCAGCAACGTTTAAAGGCTATACGCTCCGGAATCCGGAACCAGTGAAGTTTGTCTCGTAATAGCGGTGTCACATGCTCATTCCACCTAGCGCCGAAGATCAGACGAGCTGAAACATTTAGCAACATCTGAAGACGGTTTAGCTGGCTGACAGGAAGTCCGAGTAAGATACTGTTACAATAATCCACTCGTGATAGAATGAGGGATCGAACCAGTTTAATCACGTCCGGTAATGGCAGATAGCGGCGAATCTCCCAGATCCTGCGTAACTGATAGTAACAGGTGCGAGTCACATTGTTTAAGTGACTGACAAACGAAAGTGACTCATCCAAAAGAACGCCTAGAAGACGTAGTTCGGTACAAGGAACAATGTCTACATCTTCAATTGAAAACGGATTTCGTGGTATGAGATGTTTCCTTCTAGGTGTACTTAACCAGAGGAACTCAGTCTTTGCTGGATTCAGGGATAACCGATTTTCATCCGTCCACTGTTCGATCGAGGAAATACAGTCCGTGATAGAGGACCGTAGTCGTTCGACGTCAGATGGATTACACGAGGAGTAGACCTGAACGTCATCGGCATAAGCGTGTGAAGTAAGCCCACACGATTTGATGATTCGCCCATATATCTGCCACATATAGGACGAACAGTAGTGGGCCTAGTACCGATCCTTGCGGCACCCCACTGAGAACACGGCGCGAGTCGGACGTGCGACCATTCCAGCAAACCGATTGAGATCTAGCTGTCAGGTAGTCTCGAATCCAGGATAGCGCAACTCCATTTAAGCCGTAGGTAAGTTCAAGGCGACGAACGAGAATGTCATGGTCTACTGTATCAAAAGCCGCAGAGAGGTCCAGGAGGCAAAGAAGGGCTAACTGACCATTAGCGATCGCATCAACAATATCATTGTAATATAATATAATATAATATAATATAATATAATATAATATAATATAATATAATATATAATATAACAAGGTTTAAAGTGGTTCAGTAGGGACTGCCCTGTGTGAGAACCACTGTTGTTCCCGTCCAATCTAATACCCTAGACTACTGAGGTTTATTTTGAACTCGTTTACAGTTGTAGCCATTACTATCCCCTCATCCAGTTCATTCCATCTGTCCACCACTCTTGCACTAAAAATGCTGTTTATGTCTCCCAACCCGTTTCTTGAACAGTTTCATGTTGTGTCCTCTGGTTCTATCATACTGCTTCATTGTAAAAAATCTTTCTCTTGGCATTTCCACTTTGTTTGTTAGTATTTTGTATGTCTCGATCAAATCCCCTCTCTCTCTTCTTTTTTCCAGGGTTGTCAATCCACAGTGATTTAGCCTTTCCTCATAGGTTAGTTTATGATATCCCTTGATCATTTTTGTTGCTCTGTGTTGCACTCTTTCTAAGGTCTCTATGTCTTTCTTCAGGAATGGACACCATGCTTGAACACAATACTCTAAATGTGGACGTACCAATGTCTTGTAAAGTCTTATTATTACATCCTTCTCTCTGCTCACTATCGTTCTTTTGATCATACCTAGAATTTTGTTGGCCTTATTAGCTGCCTCTGCACATTGCCTAGATGGCTTTAAGCTGTTATGCATGATGACCCCTAGATCTTTCTCCTCGTTTGTAACTTTTAGTCCCTTCCCACATAACTTAAATTCATGATCTGTTCCCTTCTTCCCAATGTGCATCACCGAGCATTTATCTGTATTAAAAAGCATTTGCCAATCTGCCGACCACTGGGATAGTCTATTAAGGTCTTCTTGTAAAATTTTTGCTTCTGCTTCACTATCACTCTGCACATGTCCACACAGTTTTGTGTCATCAGCGAATTTTGAAATTTTTGACATTATATCATCATCGATGTCGTTGATGTATATTAAAAACAATAGAGGTCCCAACACTGAACCTTGTGGCACCCCACTTATGACCTCAGTCCAATCTGACTACTTGCCTCTTATACCTACCTTCTGTCTTCTGCTCTGAAGCCAATTTTTTTATCCATCCAAGAACTTTACCTCTAATTCCACTGGCCTGAAGCTTGACTGCCAGTCTTGAATGAGGTACTTTATCGAATGCTTTTGCAAAGTCCAGGTATATTACATCAACTGCTTTTCCCCCGTCTAGCTTGTCATGAATCTCCTCTAAAAAGTCTAGTATGTTTGTTAAGCAAGATCTTCCTTTAATAAACCCATGCTGGCTATCCTTTAAAATCTTGTGTCTCATAAGATGGTCCAATATATTTGCTTTTATTATTTTTTCCAGAACTTTGCCTATTATACAGGTCAGGCTCACTGGTCTATAATTTCCAGGCTCCCCACGGTTACCCTTTTTGAATATAGGAGTGACTACTGCATCCCTCCTGTCCCTTTAGGACTATTCCTGATTCAAGTGACATATTGAATATTGTGGCTATTACCTCACTAACCTCATGTCTTACCTCATACAGAAATTTTGGATGTATATTGTCTATTCCAGGGCTTTTGTCAGTTTTCATTTGACTCAGAATTTCCAGGACACACTCTTTAATGCAATTTATATCTGATAATACTTCGTCCTCTTTTCCACAAAATAAATTAATGGGCTTTGGTATGTTGGTTGTATTTTCCTTAGTGAACACTGATCCAAAGTAATCGTTCAGAATTGTTGCTGTTTCCATGTCATCCGTCACTGTTTCTCCAGAATCAGCTACTAATGGTCCCACTTTGTCTTTTCGCTTCATCTTACTTCTTGCATATCCATAAAAACTCTTGCTGTTCCGTTTGATGTCTTTTTTGTAAATACGCAAGACCGCAGTTTCCGTAGAGTGGCCCTTCCGATAGGCCGACTGATCTTTAGGCATTAGACCATTTGACGTCAAGTAGTTTACAAGTTGGTTATTTGACCACTCTCTCCAGCAGCTTTGACAAGACGTGAAGATTAGAGACTGGCCGATAGTTGCTTATTTCATATTGATTCAGACTTGGCCCCTTAAGGTGCGGATATACGACCGCATGTTTCCAAGACGATGGAAATTCACCGCTATTCAAAGACGTCGACAGAAGAGTCGTGAGAAACGGAGCGAGCGTCTCGATAGACTCTTTGAGGAGCCACGTAGGCAGTGGATCCGCTTGACATTGTTTGCAAGGTAATGACCTCACAATCGAAATGACGTCGGTTTCTGAAGGAGCAGCAAACGACACTAGACCAGGCCCTGAATGCACCGTGAACGAGGCAGGACCAGCTGTAGACGTTCTTTCTCTTACGCCATTGATTTTGTTATCAAAAATCTGGTGGTAGACCGTAGTCGTCAGCTGTGAAACAGGAAGGCGGCCGAGGGCTTTTATCGCTGTTTCCCAACAGCGTATTCAAATGCTTCCAGGTCTGCCCGGTGTCTCCTTTAGCAGGTTCTAAAGCTCCGCGCCAGTATTTCCTACCCTTCTGCCTCACCAGATGCCTACTAGACTTGAGGGCAGAGCGCCAAGCACAATGAGCTGCAGGTTCTCCATCCGACCCTCTAAGCCTCCGGAAAGATCCCCTCTCAAGGCGTCGCGCTTCTCGTCGTGCCTGTCTACAATCGACGTCGTAGAATGGCCGTGTGGTCGGGTGCGCACCGACTTCTCAGTCACTGGCGCCAAGTCGTCCAGAATTTTCAATATTTCAGAGGAGTAGCATTTAGCACAGAGGCGTCATTTGAGGGGGGGCTGGGGGGGCCGTGGCCCCCCCCAAGAAAATGAAAATATTAATTTATAATGCAATAATGTGGAACAAAAAACAAAAAGAGGGCCGTGGCCCCCCCCCAAGGAAATGAAAAGATTAATTTATTATAATGTATGTATTATTAATGTGCAGTAAAGGGCTGACAAGCAAAAAAAAAAAAAAAAAAAGGTCGTCAACTTTTTTTGGAAACTAAACTCAAACTTAGTCAAAAAATTTCCAACAATTCAAAAAAATTTTAACGGAAATTTTACAAAATTTCTCGCCCCCCCCCCAAGAAAAGTGTGAAATGACGCCACTGATTTAGCAAGATCTGTCGCATTTCTGCAGGAGTCGACAGGTTGGCAGAGCGGTGACGCCTCGAGCCTAATTTTGAACTGCTCCGATTCAAAGCACTTCCAACTCCTACGAAGTATTTAAGTGTAGACTGGAGACGGACGTGCCGTCGAGATCGATCAATGAATCATCTTATGATCTGACAGGCCTGACTCCGACACCGTGACATCATCCGGACAATCGTCGGCGGATGATAAGATGACATCCAGCAGTCCGCCACGGTCGTGCGTCGGCTCTCCGACAAGTTGACGCAGCCCGAACGCATCCGTAAGTTGGTGAAATTTCTGGCTATCTGAATCAGAGGGTCTCTCAAGGTGAATATTCATGTCACCTGCAACGATTATCGAGCTGTTGAAAGTGGCTAGCGATGCCAGGAGAGTAGCGAATTCATTGACGAATTGATCGCTAACACGCTCCGAGCCTGGTCTGTAGATAGCGACCAGTAGAAACGGCGTGGACCCACCAGAAATTCTACAGCATAAATGTTCAAACGTTTTTGGTTTTAACATAGTATCCACCTTGGCAACGTTGATGCCTGGTTTCGAGACTATAGCGATGCCTCCATGATTGGTAAAATGAGCGTTATCTAGTCGTGTCCCGCACGGTATGGCACGAGCCGCTTCAATAACATTAAGGCCCATGCCACGGAGTCTTTTAATGACAACACTGTCGGCATCCTCATGCCAGGATTCAGTAAAAATAAGAAAATTGAGGCGATACTCCTCGAATAGGTCTGGAACATTATCAGTTTTATTGTTACTGTTGAAATATACGAAATATGGACCATCACGAGAAGCCTAATAATAGAATAGTCCGAAAAATAACATTAAAT
The DNA here is from genome assembly GCA_018105865.1 of Metaphire vulgaris. NCBI lineage: Eukaryota > Metazoa > Annelida > Clitellata > Crassiclitellata > Megascolecidae > Metaphire > Metaphire vulgaris. Next base: position 10,154,779 of record CM030865.1, on the reverse strand, counting down.
CGCACGATCGGAGTTTCTTGGCAGCCACACGCGGCGCCACCTACCGACCAATATGTCACAATATGTCATCTTTTATTGCCTAATAATTTTCAACGATATGCAACACTGTACCTTTAATGGACTGGACAAGTGACAAGTCTGAATACTGTAGGTAAAATCAGAGAGATCGGTAATTCCTATTTCCTTCAAAATCATGTCTCCTCCCTGTGTTTGTTAAATCCACAATATTCGCCAGATGGCACCGATCTGAAACGGCATTCATCGATACCTCGTCACATATATAAACTATGGAACCAATTCACCAAACGCACCATTCGACTAAAATAAGAATATATTTTCAAGTAGTTTATGATAAACGCAATTCTCGTGTATCATATATTTGAACGTCTTGAAGCCGTCATTTATATATTCGCAGATATACCACACCTTTATTAGACGCCAAACATAACATACACATTTCAGAAATCTCATGTAACCGCTTGGTCTCTGACTCTTTTAATTTCTTCGTGCAGGAAATGGTTAACAGACTGCGGTAATTGATGCAATTTCATGGCTATGTAGGCAGTGTTTATTCTAGGCCTTCTTAGGGGGAATTCCCCCCTTCCAAATCTGAAAATTCCAAAAAAAAAAAAAAAAATTTTTTGGATGTTGGCTGGAAGAATGGAAATTCCCAAACGTGTGAAAACTCAAACCTTGTCCCACCCAAACATTTCAAAATCCCCTCCAATGTCAAGGGGGCTAGAATAAACACTGCTATGTAGGCTTAAGGTATTTTTGCTCTCGTATCATGTAACGTAGAATAGCGCGTATGATACAGTCACGTTAAAATACGTTAAAATACGTGCGCATGACACAAAAAATATAATACGTATGACACGTATGATCGAGCTTTGATAAAAATTATGGCTGAAATTATATCACTTCCTTATATAAGTAAAGTAAGTATGTAAGCAAAATATTGTCAATTTCTTTAGAGCTTTCAAGGCAGCACCGAGGTAGCACCTTAATAATAATTAAAGTTTTGTTTCTGGAATGGACTTTTAACACTGGATTGATTCAGACGCCATCAAATCAGTGATAAGCCGTATCATCAGAACCACACCATTTTAACGCGTGAACATTAAAATATACATTTGAGAAATTCCTCTTAACCGCAAGGTCCGTCGGCGGGCAGTCCATTTGGAGAAATTCAAATATTGCAAACTGCTATGGTAGATATGTTTCTGCTGTTAAATTAAGAGAAAACACTTTACATTGAAGAGAGTGGGCAAGGATCCATTTTGAAAAGATAATTATGGGAGAGGAACAAAATAAAAACATGAACGCCTCTCGTGCAGATAAATCATTGTTTTTGGAGCGATGCCATTTGTTAGATGCAAAGTGTTTTGGTATTCCCGTGGCCACTATTATGATAGCAGGTCGGAAAAATCTTCGCTCCATTTGCGATAGGCCTATATTTTCCTTTTGTAATGTTTAATAGATTGAAGCCCGGTGGAACCTAATCTTCGGCTTCGTTTCATCTAAGCATTTTTGGTGGCAGCGGTGATATTCGATACAGAGTGCTCTTCTTTTCTTGTCTTCGGTGGCCATGTTAGGGTTCGTGTTCGTAATTCGCCAACGCGTCGTCCACTTGGATTTTACGCGATTGTATTATGACGATACAAATATTTACACTGTCTCATTTACAGAAAATGTCATTCAACGATCTTCTCGCAGAAAGTTCTGTATCAATTGTGCGTTCATTTCAAACTTTCTCATTTCCTCACTCCTCTCCGTCTTGCCTGTTGCATTTCGTCAGCCAGCGTTTACATTTTGCTCTGTAAATGCCTTTGTGATCTAGCGGTCAAGCGGAATTTACCGCATGTGTATTTTATGTTTTTCGTCTAAAATGGTGTTCACGTTCAGAAAACAATTATAGCGGAATCAAAGCGTTCGTGGAAGAAATTCACTGAATTTGAACTTGATTCAATCAAATGAATTTATTCTAAGTAAAACGAGACATTTGTCAATATTCATTTCATTATCCACACAACTTTAAACTCAATATTATTCTTGACGAGCCTGACAAAATTTGACCATGATTCGTTAGATAACGAAGCCATGTATTCCTTTAAATCCGATTTCATTCAGGAGAACATTCATTTCATTCCGATTCATTACTTCATCAGGACGCCATCTCGTGAACGTTGGACAAAATTAGTTGCACGTGGGAAATCCATCCTCCAAATTTTTTCGATATAAATTTATTTAAATATATATGAAAAAGTGAGCTGTTCCAGATCAAACTTAGGTGTATGCTAATTAAATAAGGAAATTTATCTGATTTAATTTACATAAGCGGATCAATTCTGAGATCTGCCACCGAAGCATCTGATTAAGATCTCCGTTTGCAGACGCGAGCGAGAAAGCATGCAAATGGTAGAATTTAATTAATGCAGAGACTTTTTAGGAATGCACAATAACAATATTTGAGAAATTCCGCTTAGCCACACTGTAATGCGTCGCTTGAACGTTCGGTTAACAGCAAATGGATGTGGCGGATTTATTTCTAAATTAATCAAATGAGAAAATACGAATACACAAAGGACATATACGTAAAATGGAAACGCAAATTATTGTGGGTCCTGCGTGGCCGGCCATTTCTATTTTCTAGTTGTCTTTGATAAGAACGCGTCCGTCTATAAACAAACACAACACACGCACAATGAACCATTGGTTGTCTCATAGAGACATGAGAGATCGCAGGAAAACTTTGATAGGAAACATCTTCATCTATTTGATAGCAAACTCCTACTACTGTAATACATCTAACGTCAATTAGCTCAGCCATGCTATTGTTGGATTGGTCAGTGGCGTAGCCAGGATTTCCGGAAAGGAGAGTTTTGAAAAAAAATTTCGTCAATAGCCGCCAAGGGGGGATGTCACCCAAAAATTGCCAAAAATCGCTCAAAAATAAAAATTGCATGGGAATACTTTAAAAAAATTTTTTTTCGCCGTCCAAGGGGGGTTTTAACCCTCAAACCTCTCGTGACTACGCCACTGGGATTGGTAGCCGAACTTCTGGTCTTATGATGCTTGGTGACGCTAACATTACATTTAGTCAAAGGAAAATAATTGGCCATACGAATAAAACAGATCACAAACAGGTCACAAACATAATAAAAATAATTGGACATACGGACTAATTAAGGTGTTGGTCACAAACAGCTGTTGGCAGATGACAAACTGGGTTTAAATATATAATTAATTAATTCCAGAATGCACTCTTAATACTGGATTGATTCAGACGCCATCAAATCAGTGATATACGTTATCGTCAGGGCCACACCTTTTTAACCTGCGAATATAAAAATATAGATTTGAGAAATTCCGCTTAACCGTAGGGTAGTTAGCTGATAGACATGTCCTTGTATAAGTACAAATTGCAAAATGCCATGTCAGATATGTTTCTGCTGTTTAAAAAGAGAAAATACTTTAGATTGAAGAGGGGAGGCTAAGACCCATTATACTGGATAATGATGAGAGATAATAAAAGGATAAGAAATCATAAAACATGAACGCCTCACATGCACACAAAACGTCGTATTTTGGAACGATGCCGTTGTTAGAGGCAAAGTCCTTTAGTATCTCCGTGCCCACTATTATGATAAACAGGTCAGAAATACCTTCGCTCTATTTACGGTAATTAATCTACCTTGTATTCCTAATCAAACAACTCCCCTGATATAGCAACAGCGATTTTGAAAATGAACATGGCACTGTCTAAGTGTTTCTCAAATTCACTTCTAAGACTCTAAGTGCACGTCATCCATTAGTTCCAATTCGAGTGAATAGACGTTTATCGATGCGCCACCTGACGAATGTTGAGCAAACCTTTTTACTCCAATATAACTCATTTTTAAATCAAAATCTCCCTTAAAATATTCAAAATATGAAACGAATTGTACTAATAGACTCTTTGGAAGATTCAATTAATTAAAATATTGTTGATGGAAAATTATATTAATATTTGACTCATTAAGTCATTATTTAATCACACCTGCTATAGAAGTGGAAGTTGTTATATACATGTTAAAAATAACGACAAACTGGACCAAAAACAAACAGGATTGAAATCTCAAAATGGTGAAAATACCAGAGTTCAAAATGCTATGCAGTACATTTGTAACTGTTTCAGCGAGTAATTCAACTAAAACATAGTCAATTGGTCAGCTGATCGATTCCATGAATGCGTAATGAGGATAAAGGAGGAGAAGAAGAGGCCGGTTCCTGGAAAGTCGTCTATATGCGGAAGACTTCGTTTTAAATTAACATATTTTATTAAATTCTTGTGATTTTCGCCCAAGACGAATTTTAATTGCACAGAATAGATCACCATGTTTAAAAACAGAAGAACATTTTAAAAATTGTATTGATGATATTGACGGCAAAGTTAATGGTGAAATTCTGTGTATAAGCCAGTGTCCTTGAACACTCATGGCAAAACTATAGCCATACAGTTTTAGCATAATACCATTTACGGCCGTTTCGGCCACAAACAAACATTGATTATTATTACTGATCTGTGGATATTACAAGTATTTTACTTAAAGTTAAATAATTTTTAATTATTGATTTCTGATATATGTAATATATATATATATATATATATATATATATATATATATTACATATATATATGTATATATCCTTAGTTTTGTCAGTCTGAGAGTTTATAGGATAATCATATATTTATTAACCTTTGCACAAAGATGTTTGAGTAATTTGTTGATGTTCTTTAATTTTAAGATATTGTTTCTTTTTGATATTGCTTCTAGCCGCAGAAGCAGCTGCGGCTAGAAAGACATCAAAATATCTGGCCCTCTCATCCACCCACATCTTCTTGCCGCTAGCATTTGAAACATTTGGCCCCATCAACAACGACGCCCTCTCCTTTATCAACGAGCTGGGTCGACTCATTGCCCTACAATCCGGGGACAATAGAGAAGGATGCTTTCTGTTCCAAAGAATATCCGTCACGATTCAGCGTTTCAACGCCATCGCATTCCGCGGAACTTTTTCCAGTTTCCAACCGAACGAGAGCTAGCACACTAATTTCAGGTCTCCGGACAATTTTTTATCATAAAAAAATAAAAATTAAAAAAAAAAATTTATATATATATATATTGATACTACTGATATATGTAATCAGCATGACAAAATCTACCTGGAACACCAGAAATTGCACAGGAAACAAAAACCTTGTTGACCAGTGCAAATTTTTCATTATTGATTTCTGATACATTATATGTAAGACACTGTCCTTGAAACCGTGGATTGGATATTTTAAGACATGCCTCAAATCTGAATAGGTAAAAAGTTAAAAACATAGAATTTATAAATTCCTATTCACATAGACATCAGTTCTCTTTCCTGCGCTGGGTAAATCCACAATATTCACCAGGTGGCGCCGAACTAAAGCGGCATTCATCAGTTGCTTCTCACTCTTAGAAAATGTGAATCCAATTTGCAAAAGGCCTCATTCGACTAAATTATGATTAACTAATTCAAGTGCTTTATAATAAAAGTGGTACTAATGTTTCGTTTATTTTAACGGTTTGAAACCGTCATTTATATTTTTGCCACAACACCACACCTTTATTAGACGCCAAACATAAAATAGACATATGAGAAATTCCGCTTAACCGCTAGGTTGATGAACAAGTAATCAGGAAGCAATTACCATAATATGAGGCAAAATGCAAGAACGGAGATATATCCGACAAAACCTCGGAAACATCACAAGAGAATTGGGACATGGAATGTCCGTACTATGCTACGGGGGGGGGGGGAAGTTAGCAGAGTGGTAATAGTCTTGAACGATGGAGCAGAAGGTCGCGGGCTCGATCCCCGCAGGAGCCCTAGATTCGACTCAGCCTTACTCGCTAGAGAGCGGCGGTAAATTTCGGAGCAGCGTTCAGCTGCGAAGGTAAAACGTGGGACTGGGGGAAGTAGTGGTAACCTACCCCAGATTAATGGCTTATACCACCTACGTCGCTGATTGCCTAGACCGGGAGATAGTTCAGTTGATAAGCCGTATGATTGTTCATTTTGTGGATAAAAGCATGAAATTTTTAACATTGATACTTCTTATAATTTAGCAACTTTCTGCCCAGAGGCATTCGAATAAACTAAGTATAAGGTTGAAAAAAATGATGATGAAGTTAATCGACTTGTTAGGCAGATTTGGGCTACAATTTGGGCTAAAGTTGTAAGTTTTCTGCGTGCAAGACTGTTTCGGAGTCAACTTCCGTTCGTTCAGTTGAGGATATTTATGGTTTAAAAGCTAATTTATAGTAACTTACGTACACTATAATATATTATAAAACGTTTTTAATGCATAAGCGGTGCGTTATAATAGATCGTAGCGTTAGCTCGGACGATTTGTTGCCCCCGGTTGACTGGAATGTATGTGTACTGTGCCAGCAACAGACCCGGGAGTGTCTTGTGGATCCATCAAATTCGTTACGCAAGGATAATGATATTGGATATGAGTCGCTAGCAAATATATTGCCAGAATTTTACAAACTGGGCGAATTGCCAAGACATCTGGTTTTATCCAGTATTGATAACGGGTGTGAATTAACTGCAGCTTTAAAAACAAAGAGTGCTAAATGGCATAAATCATGCAGGGCTGCGTTCAGTGAACGTGAATTGGTTCGCAAAACTGCTAATGCTAAGAAACGGCTTGCCTCTGAGGCACTCTGTTCTGAAGGGTCCTCAAATGGCACAGAAATTGACCACGACGAAGTGTTGATTGATAGAAAGAAAGTTTGCACTCGTTCCGAGTGTGATAGTGAAAATACCTTGCGTGCTAAAATCCCTACTTGTTTCTTCTGTGATTTACCTGCAGGTTCGCATAACCTGCATGATGTAACAACATTAGCCATGGGTGAAAAAATTGAAGAGTGTGCTTTAGTGCTTTCAGATAATAGGCTCCTTGCAAAACTGGCTGTAGGTGACATGATAGCAGTTGAAGCCAAATACCATTTACATTGTCTGGCTAAATTGTACAACCTTAGGCGAGTAATGGCAAGCTGCTGATAGGGTCCAATGAAACCAATGTCAAGTGCTCATTAAAATGCTATGACACATCTCAGCTTGATCCATGTTCACAAGAGGAAGCTGACACCCGTATGTTGTTGCATGCATGTGACATGGTTAATGCAGCTGCCACTGGTTGTACCTCAGAGAAACAATTGAAGAAGATAAGAGAATTTATACCAATGCCAAACTGGTTTCAGATATGATGGAAAGTGTACTTGCTCAGTGGTCAAGAGCATATCCCACATTTATTGGACCAGTGATAAACAGCAATGCAAGAATCAAAGCAAAGTTAAAGGCATTATGGGAAGAAGCGAAAAAGGTGTCCCAGGGTCGAGCAAAGCAGCAGGATAAAGACAGGTTTATGGAGAAGCTTGACAAGTTAGTAGATATATTTACTTGCAAGTGTATCATCAGAAGCTGTGCTCAAAACACAATGCAATTCTGCTTGTATAAGTGTACACATAGCCTGTGACTGCAGAGCAGAGAACAAAATTCCAGCCATTGAACAAGCATTCATCAAAGGTCAGAAAGAGAATTTTGGCAGTGTCAGGCCTCATAATATGGGATCTGTGGATTTTCAGGAATGTAAAAGACAGGACAGGCAGAAAAGAAGACTAGAGAAAATAGAAGAAGCTGAAGAGAGAGAAAAACGCAAGAGTGAGAAAAAAGCAGTCAAAGAGGAAGAAGTGATGCGGCAATACAAGCTGTAAGTGGAGCTGGAAGAGAAGGCTGAAGAAGAATTTGATGAGTGCTGTACAGAAGATGCAAACATAGTTTCTTCAACAATAAAGAAAGCCAAATATAATACTGAGGACATAATATAGCCTTGGCAAGTCTTCGGCACCATACAGGACTGAGGAGACGGCTGAAATTGCAACTGCAGCTTGGATTGATGCCAGTATTATCATTAAAGATGACACTTCTTTGGTGATTGATCACAACAAGGTGAAGCGAGCTCAGGAGAAACTTATGAAAGAAATTCATGCACAGCTTGATGAAGAACTACAGTTAAACAGCATCATTTGCATTTTGTTTGATGGACGCGATAATGAGACCAAGGTTATGGTTCAAGCAGAAGAGAATCTAAGATATTATTCCAGCAAGATGAAAGAAGAACATTATACAACTTGCAAGGAACTAGGAGGAAAATACCTGTGGCATTTTGTTTCCTAACAAAGCGACTAAGAAGAAATCACATGCTGAAGTAATTGCTGATAGTATGATGGAGTGGCTGAAGAAAATGGTTCTGATAAAACACTTCAAGCTATAGGTGGTGATTCATGCAATTTGTGAAAAGGAGGTTTGATGCAATATCTTGAAAAGAAGCTGCAAAGAAAATTGGTATGGATTGTATGTGACCTTCACACTGGAGAACTGCCACTCAGGTGCCGTATAACTGCTCTGGATGGCAAGAATCTGAGCAACAACAAGTGGTCAGGACCTCTGTCACCTCTCGGGAAAATGCTGAACTCTGCAACGGATTTGGACATCAATGCTCATTTTCCTAAAGTATGCCTTGGTCCACAGCTACCTCAGTATGCGGAGAGATATGTAAAAATGACAAGTGAAGCTGCTGCCCATGTCTACAATCATGAATGACGTGAACAGTACATCAGGGGACAGTTAATGAGTATAAATAGAAGCAAGCAGGATATGATCCCATTAATTTATAGCTTAAGTTGACGGGGTATTCCTTTCCTTTCATTTGAACATTTCTGATACACTGAGTCTCAGAAACTGCTTCTGACTAGTATATATATATATATATATATATATGTGTGTGTGTGTGTGTGTGTGTGTGTGTATCATGATGTATGCTAGTTTGCTAATGACCTATACTATAGTTGAACTTTAATCACAAAGTGACCAAGCTAAATGTAATTATAATTACTTTTGCTATTAAATATGAAACCTACATGGAAAAGACATATTTTTCACTAAGGGTTTTGAAATTATGAAAAATTTGTTTTCATACAATAATTGACACGGCCTACTCTATAAGCAGATACGTCATTTTACTGTTTTCAGGGGACAAGACACTTTCGATCTGACAATTTTGCGAAAAAGAAGACGGCCTTTTTTTAGCTTGTCAGGCATTTTGTCTGATTAGTTACTTCAGATTACTCGACATCAAGTCCTCCTTTAGGGGTTAATGACCTTTTTTTGCTTTCAGTTTTTTTACCTATTTAGCCAGCCAATTTACATTTAAAAACTAAATACCACAAACATTTGCGAAAAAAATTTTCTCAAAAAATCGGGGGGGGGGCGGCCCCCTGCCCCTCCAAATGACGTACCTGTCTATAAGCATAATTATTACTTAGTATTGTTTATTTGACACTGTATTGATTGTCTTTTGTCCACGTACTGCAGCTCTTAAGCTGAATTTCTTACAAATTATCATGAAAATTTATGGTGCCAAATTGCATGGTAAAGGATAACAAAAACTTTTGCATCCTTTGGGGAAATTGTTCAGGGCCATGTACCCTATCACTGTGCCAAGTGGCATGCTTTTATCCAGAAGTGAACGATTCTTGGTTTTTATGGACTTTAGCCACTGAACTAAGATAAGCACCGGAACCCAACGCTCGGACACGAGTACGAGACCTACATTTACCTTTTTAAAGATTTATTTAAATCTATAATTATTAACCCGTCAAGCACCAAGGGAGGGGTCTGGACGAACCCCGCATTAACTGTTTTTCAAAAATTTAAGCGAGATTAAGTAAGCAATCCATACGCTTTCATCTATTTCTACTGTGGCATGTACCTTGTATTGTGGTGTACATCGATTGTTGCTGCAGTTCCATAGATGTGTGGCGTACTGTGCAGAACGACTCGTAAGCTGGCGATTTTGGACTGCGCTGAATACCCTTCTCTTAGGGCCCAGCGTAACCCGGTTTTAATAGTAAAACAACGGCGAAACAATAACAATCACGAACACAAGCTTCTAGCTTAAAATCGGCGGTCTTCTGCAAACATGACGATAGCGACGATAGCGGTCCGATACAACAGTTCTGACGTCAGTTCATCCAATCTAGTTTTAACTATATTATTCATAAGTTGCTAGTGACGTCCGTAGGCAGGGTAGATACGCCCACGTTAACTACCTCTCTGTGGCTGCATGACGTCAAAGCCAAAGTTTGACGTCAGAGCCAAAGTTTTCCGTGTAAGCAATTTCGCTTTTCACAACACAGCTCAATCTACGCTGTGGGTGTTTCGATTGACTTCTTCTTTGGCGGGCTCCGCCCCCAAAACCCATCGCAAATTAATGTAGGCCTTTGACCTTATATGCTTCATCTCCCATCGCTTAAAGATTGACGTGGCCCACGGAATAAAATTTGCAAGTAGACACACGAGTAATCAGTCGATCGAAAATCTCAAGCCGAGAACTACCGTACGAGGACATGGATAGCAGCGGAACCAACAACGCAAAACAGGTAAGCACTAACATGATACATTGTAACAATATCGTGAGACGGATTTGTTTATATGAGAAATTGGATGCTAAGTAAATTCGAAAGTTATAGAATATTTGGCCTATGCCTGGGCTTTAAAGCTGACAAGATATGCAAAAGCCTAAGAATAACAGATTTTCCAAAATATTGAAAGCTGATTGAATGTGAACCGGCAATGTCTAATCGCGGCGTATAAATAATAAATGACGCCACGGACAAACCGATTAAGCGCAACGCTCTGAAGAGAAATCCAATGTATAGCATCAAAGACGCAGAGGCGAACCTAACTGACAACGTCTGCTGTATCAATAAAACAGTCGGATAACAGAAAACCGGCTACAGTTAAAAACTGAAGCGACAGCGTACAAATAGGCTTACAAGAATAATCGTGCGTAGACATGGGCGCAAGAGTGAAATGGCACAACCAAAATAAATTCCTAGCTACGCCACTGTGCGTAGAATCGAACTGTTTCATTGAAAATAAAACGATATAAAATACAGTAAGTATAAATGAGAACATGAATTTGTTTCTGCAGGGTGGTGAACAATCAACAGCGGGGCATGGGGCAAATGGCGCCTCAACAGGAGTTCTTTGTCTCCCAAGGTAGGTACCCAAAAAAATTCAAGTATATAAATTAAAACTAGGCATAGACTCAAAATTTATCGATAAATACTTTATGGATGCAAAGCAAAATTTAAACATCCTGAAGATAACGAAATATCGATAACATAGAATAGGTGCATCATGCGTGTAAACTCTGTTTATTTTGTCTTGTAGGGTTTCGCCACGATGATCCGAAATCAAGAACACTGTATAGTAGTATAAAAAAATCATCATTGTCGTATTTTTTTTTACAAAAATATCATCGATGTCATCCGTTTTGAAAAAAATATTAACAACCAAGTTGTTAAATTACTTGATCAATTTGAGGTCTATTACACCATAGGACCTATGTAAAACACAAAAGTCTTATCCTAATGGATACAACAGCGAAAAAACATAAAAAGTGAATCGACAATGACTTTTATAAGTCTCAAACTAGCTAAACATCAACGATATCGATAAAATCTTACACCAATTTGAAAAACTATAAGTACCCATTGGATCGTAAAATTTTAAGCCATTCGATAAGGCGAAGTGTAAAACAACACGAAACTAGTAAAACATATGCGACTTTCACTCGTCGTATTTAATGCACATTGTCCGTTCGCACACAAAATACTCTATAATAATAAATATGTGCGAGTAGTTTATAATAATCAATGTATTTGATTGATTTCTACAGAATGACGACATATCCTTGGCTAAGACTGTATGGAATTTCACAAATAACGAATTATTCAATGATCTCGTGGAAGGATTATCGCACAGAATCCTGACTACACAATGTATACACTGCAGGAGATATACGCACAAGGAATCCTAATAAGCACAGATGGTCTCAGACAACCAAAAGGGTTGTTGTCCAAGGGTTAATGCCCATTGAAAAAAGAATTTTTTCAAATTAAAAACAATATCATGTGAATCAATGCTTTATGCAGGGCGTAGCGAGAGAGAGGAAGGGACACTCACATTTCGTAATTGAGCCCCCCTTAAAACTAACAACTGGGACTATTCCAGATCTACCGCATGAACATAAAAAAGGAAAGTTAATCACAATCATAGATCGTAGTCGTTAAAAAAAAATTGGCGATTGCGCAAAACAAGCCTTAGGCAAGAGGCATAGACGGACCTCTTTAATAGTAATACCAAAAATCACCTCTAATACAAGAAGTACAAGAGTAAATATAGGCATGCACAATTAACATCAAGTAAACTATGTAAGAAGAAACACATCGACTAATATCATTGTCCATCATTCTACAACAACAGATACTAAATAATTCGAAAGGTGATGATCACCATCAATTTTTAAAGTCTTTCAGGGACTGTCGGACAGCTGTAATAGAACTTTTACTGGATTCTTGCTCATCATCGTCTGAAGACATGTGTGGTTGAATTTGAAGGAACTGGCTCCTCCCCATTTCATATAACCACATGGTAACTGAAAATGTCTTATTCACTCCCACAATTGCTCGCAATTTAATCACATCAAACCAATCAATGTGGATCTGAGCTGATGGAAGAATATGCAAATTACTCGGAATATGGAAAAGATCAAGGTTCCATTCAAAAGTAAGTAGCATAACGCAATAAGAACGCTGTAATTGGACATTGGTAATGTTAGTTTTGGCGCTTAATTGACATTCGGACAATGGATACGGCAAGTTAAACCAACGGATGTCAACATATTGCTCAGAATTAGCAAAACGCAGTACCAGATAATTATTTGAACCATTAATCACTGCTTTCCGTGTGCGAAAACATCGTAGAATTAAATAGCTGATCAAAAATAAAATGATAAGAACCAATATGACAATAAGTAGGTAGAAATGAAGAGTACTTGGATAAGTACAATCGAATGGAGGAAGAGTGGATGTTAGTGGGAATATATACTGTGGATATGATTCAACCGAGTGTGTACGAGCCGATAGTGTCATAATCAAAACGGTTAGTTTATTTATTCTAACACATAGATAGATAATGACGATAACCAAAATCACTAACCCAGAGAATGAAACAGAAAGTCCAGAAATCATCATATATTTAAAAGAATTATCCACAAAAGGTTGATGAGATTCACTGACTAACGCACTGTAATCATTTTCAAAAAGCACGGCGCCTTGCTGTATCGCCTGCATAGTTGTTTGAAATTCTTCGTCCAGTGCGGCAAAACTTGCGCTATCAGATTTTGAAATTTGAAATGGTGGCAAATGAAGAAAAATTGACTGATTCAATAACTGATCAGAACCGAAGGCCTTCCATTGATCTGGATGAAACAGCTACTGAAGAATGATCTTATTTGCGCCATACGCAAGAGAAACTTGTGACGTTGCGGAAGAAGAATTCTGGTTCTGTGGTGTTTGAGAAGGAATGTATCCATAAGGAGAATTTATAGCACAACCAGATGGAATCTTAGCAACGCAAGAAAGGCAACCTTTAAAAAGTTGTAACTCTGATTCTCGACAAATGAGAGACAAATTGAAAATATTTTCGATAATAACCGAATCAGGAGGAAAAGGAATCAATATACTTGGTCGATCAGACAGCAATTTAAATGAGCATAAGTCTGAGACAGCAATTGCATCATCCTTAAACAATGCTACAATGCAGGTGTTTAATTCAGAATTCAAGTTGATATTTGAAATGTCCATCAAATAGGAATAATCTCCCAGCTCTAAATTCGGAGCTGTATCCCATATGGCAAATAAGCGATGATCTGTAGAAATCGCAAAAAAATTTAGGTACATTCACTAACTGCGTAGAAGATTGATGAGTATCTGCAATACTTTTGGGATATGTGATAACTTCATAAAACTTAAAAGATACTAGCAATGTTGAAATAGGAATAGATATAGTAACGTAAAACAATGTATGTGATTTTGCAGCGACAAAATATGGACGTTTGTAGAAGAAAGACACGTCACGCAGAAGTATGCGAGCGGGTTCATGTCTAGAACGTAGGTCAACAACAATGCGATCTAAAGCATGCTGAATGTGAGAACGGTGAAGTAAAGCTGGATGAAGTCTACCAGCAAGTAGTTCCTCAGCAGCCAATCTAAGATGCGTAATGTGATCAAAAATTCTTGTAAAATTAAGTAGACTTCCGGCTAAAAATGTGGAAAAGTGCAAACTATTAGCCCAAGTGGTCCTCAATTGTTGAGATAAGTCTGCCATCCACTTTTCCTGATGCGAGAGCTGTTCATTAATGAAATCCACGCGCTTATTCAAAATACTTGATGCACTAGCAAGACCTGTGAGTTGTTGTTCAAAATCTTTCAGAATTCGAGCGTCTCTCTGACTAAGAATTTTAATGCGTTCTTCCAAAACTTCTATGTCTGATTTTCGTGCTAACCCAAATAAATGGTATCCGACAGTACCAATTACATCGAACCAACCTCTTTTGAACTTCTGTGACGAAGCATCAGATCGTGAGGTCCGCAAAATAGAGTGGATTTGTCGTATAGACTGCTTAATTTGAGAATGAGCAGCCTTTCGTAATTTACGTAAAGCGTCATAATACGGTGTTGCGCTCTGACATGAGTGTGTATTTGATCGATTTTCATGACTCATGCATGCAAGTGAGGGACTTTCCTCATCTATATCGAATGTTGGCAACTTAAAGTCAAATACATGATAATATGTATCTGTAACAACCTCAAAACGACTTCTAGACTTAAAATAGACGCCATAACCATGTCTAAACACGCTATCTTCATGATGAGTGCTGGCGGTGACTGAGCAACTGAATCATACTAGCAAAAGTTGAATCCAAAAGCCTACAAAGAACACACAAATTCGATGTGGATTTTTCAGAGCCTCCATATCACTAGCTGGCTGTTTTCTCCTCTAACTTCTACTTAGAGGACAGTCTCACAGATAATTATCGATAAAAGAAAATTCTCCCGTCAGACGTCAATACGGATCGTCCTAATGGCCCCTAGGAGATATTTGAGAAAAGCAATGCCTGCAGGCAGAATAACACATTTGTGATCGTGGCTCTCTCAGTGGTCGGTCACATTAATGCTTTCTATGCATAATATGTATTTATTTACGTCGTTTTCGCCTGTGACCTGTTTTAGTTCTGGTCACATAAAATGCTCTCTTTAGCGCATCCGTAACATCACGTTCGTTAATCCACTGAGGTTTAAATTTCTGATTTGCCCATTCAACTTTATAAAAAGTTTCTTTTCCGATTTTCTTCTGGGCTAACAGACGATTTACTGAATGCCACTCCTCATTAGGCGTGTCAGGGTTTGGCGGGTCCAAATTTTTCTGCGAATTCGAATCAGGTGGGTCACCTGGACAAACATTAAGCATTTCATCCAGTGAAGTATCCGGTGGATCAGCAGGAGGCGAGAAAGCGTAATCTCGACGGTCAACGAATTTTTTTAATCGTTCAGAGTTAACGGGGTGTGCAAGGACACGGTTGGTTTGATTATGACGCAACATAAAAGTGTGATTACCTACCTTTGCTGTAATGTAATATGGACCTGAATACCTAAGTGATAACTTCTTTGATAGTCCTTTCTTCACTTGAGGAGTCATTAACCAAACTAGGTCACCAGGTTGAAACGTTGGTTCTGACACGTTCTTATCATGCGCTCTTTTATTTGAATCTTGCATGATTTTAGTTCTGTCTGTAGCCTCTTGATGTGCGGCAGCCAGACGCTTTGTTATATTTAAGGCATGCTCTTCGGGAGTAAGTGACTCGTCTTCCATATTTGGCAAAGAAACATCAATGCCGAGTCGCATTTGAGTTCCATGCATTAGATAGAATGGGGAATAATTCAAACGAGCACTTGTAACAGCACGTATGGAAAATAAGATAGTTGGTATATATTGGGGCCAATCATGCTGATCTTTACATAGAATTCTAAGAGATTGCCACAAATGACGATTGACTCTTTCACAAGCCCCATTGGTTTGCGGTCTAAAACCAGAGGTATGCAATCGATGAATGCCATACTTACGAGACAGTTGTGCAACAATACTGCTAAGAAAATTACTTCCACGATCACTAAGAAGTGATTTCGGGGACCCATAGCGAGTGATGATTTGAGAGTAAAGAATGTCCGCAATCGTGCTAGCTCGCTGATCTCTCATGGGGAATGCTTCGGGAATCGTGTCAAACTTTCAACAAATAGCAGTAAATAACGAAAACCTTCTTGGCTTTGTGGTAACACCAAAATATCCATATGCCAGCGACCAAAAACTTCGCGGATAGGTAATGATTGCAAAGGAGTTTTCTTGGCATTAGTGGGATATTTACAGCGCTGACAGCTTTCACATGATGCAATGTGATTTTGAACGTCCACATGCATATGTTTCCAAAAATACTTTTGACGAAGGCTCAGGTAACAACGATGGAATCCCGGGTGAGAAGATTCTTCGTGAAATCCTTGCAATACCTTTTCTCGAAGGTTTCTAGGAATTACCAGCTGACAAAGAGTAGATCGAGAACAATTGCGCGAACGTGGTTGAAAATAATGATAAAGTATATCATCACGTAAGACGTATTCATTTGCCTCAAATGTTAATTTACGCGCATCAACATCATTCTCAGGTAAAGTTCCATTTTCAAGGTAGTCAATAATTGGTGAGGCATCGGGACAAAGCCTTTGCTGTGATGCAATGTCACAAATAACGTGTGAGTCGGAATCTGGAGATTTAAGTTCATCCTCAAATATGACATTCATACTGGGAATAAGTTCTAAGTCTGAATTCGATGGTGCGACAGTAGCTAATATTGAATCATCAGCCGCCGTGTCAATTGCTGAAGATGAAGGAAACTCAAGACGCGAAAGAGCATCGGCGTTGGTATTCTTACGTCCACTTTTGTATTGGATGTCGAAATGATAACCTTGTAATAATAGAGACCAACGCAGTAGTCGTCCTGTAGTTGATGTTTTAAGCGACTGTAAAAATTTCAAACTGATATGATCGGTATAAACGGTAAAATAACAGTTAGCCAGATAACAATTAAACTCTCTAATTGCTTCAACAAGAGAAAGACATTCCAAATGTGTGATTGAATAATTTCGCTCGGTCGGTGACAGTGAACGTCCACCATAACAAATGGGGTGCTCTCTACCAGAAGAATCCTGCTGCGCTAAGATGTATCCTATGCCAATGGTAGAAGCATCACAATTAATTACGAACGGCTTCGAAAGGTCTGGATAGACCAAAACCGGAGCATTGCACAAAGCATGCTTCAGTTTGTTAAAAGCTTTTTCGCATTGGTCATCCCAAAGAAATTCAACGTCCTTTCGCAGCATTTGATGGAGTGGATTTGCAATGCTGCTGAAGCCCTGGATAAAACGACGATAATATCCAGCAAGACCCAAGAAAGATCGAACGTCTTTCTGTGTTTTTGGATGAGGGTATTGTTCAACCAGTTTAACCTTAGATTGGTCGACTTCAATTCCTCTAGCCGACATGTAGTGACCTAGGTACAATACCTTTGGTAGTCCAAATGTGCACTTTTAGGATGTAATTTCAAGCGTGCCGCTGCAAGGCGATCAAAACCTCTTGTAAATGCTGTAAATGCATTTTCGAAATTCTGACTGAAGACCAAAATATCGTCTAAGTAACATAACACTGATTGAAAGGTCATGCCCTTAAAAATATGAGCCATGAGACTCATGAAGGATGCGGGTGCATTTGATAAGCCAAATGGTAATCGTAAAAATTGATATTGACCCGAGTGTGTTACAAAGGTTGTCTTTTCTTTGGACGCTGGGTCCATTAAAATTTGATGGTAGCCAGATTTTAAATCTAAAACACTGAATATGGCTGGATGGTTATCAGCTAAAGCATCGAACACGTCAGTCAAATTTGGCAAAGGAAAATTAATTGGAATCGTTATTTTGTTAAGTTTTCGATAATCAACGCAAAAACGAATCTCGCCGTTTTTCTTTTTAACCAAAACAACTGGTGACCCCACACAGCTTGTGACGGTTCAATGACCCCAGATTTTAGCATCTGCTCCACTTGAATGTCTATTTCTTTTTTAGCTTCAGCCGAATGTCGATAGCATCTCTGCCTAATTGGTACTTCAGTGGTTGTATGAATCGTATGCTGAAAAAGATTAGTGCCTTGTAAATCATCAAGCGATTTTGCAAAAATATCAATATTTCGTCCCAATAAATCTTCTAATTTCTGATTCTCCGAATCTGTCAACAAATCTGAATGATATTTAAGTCCAAGATTTTGCAATGCAGCAGTGACCGAATTGTTAACTAAATCGTTTGTGGAATTATTCATTTCTACAGGAAAAGAAGTGGCCAAAGTAGAAGAATGTGGTGTATTTGGATGATTCATGTTTGGAGACATGGGAATATCTGTGGTACCATGAACTGGAAAAGACGATGGTTCATCAAAAATATCACTCTGCGATACAGGCTCAATCGATGCTAATGGTCGTCTTGGAGATAACCAGATCACACGACCCGTTGGATTCAACACGCGGCACATGGTTGCTGAAGGAATGTATAAACTAAACTGCGCGCCAATAAAAATTGTTGACGGCTTTGCGATTTCAAAGGTTCAATTAAACATAACTGCGGTGTTATGTGTCTTGGTACCGACATAGGAACCAAAATTTCAGAATGCGGAGGCAAAACTGTTGGGCGTTTCGGGAATAAAATATTGGGCTCTTTTCTAAACGTGGTAAAGGCTGCAGCGGTCATATTGTCGTACAACGTTAAAATTCGTTCTTTAAAGTCAATTTGTGCTTTAGTTGCCTCAAAAAATCAAGACCTAGAATTAAATCATAGGCAAGGTTTGGCAAAACACGACATTCAAAAAGGAATAGAGAGACCATTAATTTTTATTGTAATTTCTACTTTTCCCAGAAGGTCAACGGGTTTCCCATCTGCTAAACATAAATTTTTGAAACTCGTTAGCTTCCAAACGACGCAAAGGCAAGGCCAAACGTTTGAAAAACTGTTCAGACACAATTGAATAATAGGCACCCGTGTCGATCAAAGCTAAAATTTTAAATCGTGCAACCTGCACTTGTACAGTATTTTTGCTGAAAGATTCTGTGATTAATGCAGCTTGGACCCTGCCCATTCCAGCGAAATGGACGGGTGAAATGTCCTATAGGTTTGGCTGTGACCGAGCAGATCGAGCTGCTCGACATACTGACTGTAGATGGCCTCGGCGATGACAATAGAAGCATGTTTTTTCACGAGCAGGGCATGAATAATTTCTATTATGCTTACCCCCGCAGTTTCCACAACGCGGCGGTGTTCCTTGGTTAGTCCAGTCGGGTTGATTTCCTCGATTCGGTGTCTGGCGCTGGTTCGTAAAGAAGCGGCGCTGATTAAATGTTATCTGCGGCGGTGTACGACGCGAGTCTTCTTGGAATTGAACTCGACGCTGCGGTGTTGTAGAAACCGCAGACGGTGACGGCGAGCGCGACGAAGGATTGACCACATTGATCCGTAACTTACGGATCTCGGCTTTCATCTCTGCTAGTTCGCGCGCGGTGGCTTCGAAAGGAGAATCGTCGAGAGCACTGTCTCGAAGCGATAGTTCTGTAATTCGTCCCCATTGACGAAGGTCTTCTAGAGACGACAGTTCATGCTGGATTACGTGTTGACGAATACTCGGTCGAAGACCGTTGAGGGCGATAAAGTAGAGGTTTTCCTCCCCGACACCGATTTTCTGGCCTGCTTTTAAGACGGCGGTGAGGTAATCGTCGATTGATTGTCCTTTCGCTTGCTTTAGGAGCCACAGGTCGGCTGTGGATTTCCAGGCGTGCGCGGCTTGTGGTCCGTATCGCTCAATTAATGCCCTTTTTAAGTCATCGATCGATTCTCGAATGCGCGACGACTGGGTATGGTACCAAGCCGCCGCCCCTTCTTTGAGAAGCAAGGGTAGAGCTGCAAGTCTAGAGTCTCGATCCGCACGTCTGAACGTCGCCCACAGTTCAAAGTTTTTTAGAAACTCGTTGATATCTTCCTCGGGCTTCCCGTAGAATGGACTCGGGAGTAGCGCATTAGAACCTTCGGTCATGTTGTCGTTGTAGAAGAAAAGAGGCGAATCGCGCTGAAGCTCGTCAAACGATGTCTCTGTATCGGAGTGTGGAAGCGTCCTCCGGGGAGTTGGCTCAGGACAACCGCAGGCGTCTGGATCCGGAATCGATGTTCGACTGTCGACTGGTAAACACGGTTCGACTGCCGGATTTGGTTCGACGGATGTTGTTTCAGGCTCGGTCGGTTGCGTATTGCCTGGATTGAGAAGTCGTCCACTGCGTAAGTAGCAATACCCGGTAGTATTGTTTTCGGGAGCACTCATAAGTGTAGAAGGGTCGTTTCGACTTTCGTGCCCCGAAGTTGTAGATGTTTGGTGATCGTTGAAGTTCGTTGGATTATCGACTTCTTCGGCGAAACGGAAGACCCAGTTGATCGTTGGCACCAGATGTTCGTTCTTGTTGATCATTCAGTTGTGGATCTTCATTCAGCGGCGATTGTTGAAAGTTGTTGCTCGTAGAAGAATTCTGCGAGGTCCGGTCGTCTCCACCATCTGTGGCGTACTGTGCAGAACGACTCGTAAGCTGGCGATTTTGGACTGCGCTGAATACCCTTCTCTTAGGGCCCAGCGTAACCCGGTTTTAATAGTAAAACAACGGCGAAACAATAACAATCACGAACACAAGCTTCTAGCTTAAAATCGGCGGTCTTCTGCAAACATGACGATAGCGACGATAGCGGTCCGATACAACAGTTCTGACGTCAGTTCATCCAATCTAGTTTTAACTATATTATTCATAAGTTGCTAGTGACGTCCGTAGGCAGGGTAGATACGCCCACGTTAACTACCTCTCTGTGGCTGCATGACGTCAAAGCCAAAGTTTGACGTCAGAGCCAAAGTTTTCCGTGTAAGCAATTTCGCTTTTCACAACACAGCTCAATCTACGCTGTGGGTGTTTCGATTGACTTCTTCTTTGGCGGGCTCCGCCCCCAAAACCCATCGCAAATTAATGTAGGCCTTTGACCTTATATGCTTCAGATGTAAATCAATGCCATGCAAACAATGTCCTACTGAACCCTTATCCACGTGGCTCCTCAAAGAGTCTATCGAGACGATTGCGCCTTTCATCACAACACTCATGTCGCTGTCTCTTAACAGTGGAGAATTTCCTCTTCCATGGAAAAGTGCCGTCGTCCACCCGCACCTCAAGCGGCAGGGACTAGATCAAGCCGATGTCAGCAACTACCGCCCAGTCGCAAACCTCCCCTTCCTCTCCAAGTTATTGGAGAGAGTGGTGAACGGCCAGCTGGTCGTTTATCTAACGTTGAACGGCTTGATGCCCAAAGACCAGTCGGCCTACCGGAAGGGTCATTCAACGGAGACGGCTGTCTTGCACATCTTCAACGACATCGTCGACGCGATCTCCAACGGCAAGATGTCTCTACTCTGCCTTCTCGATCTCTCGACGGCGTTCGATACAATCGACCACGATATCCTCGTCCGCCGCCTGGAACACTCTTATGGACTAAAAGGGATCGTCCTTGACTGGCTCAGGGACTATTTGGCCGGGAGAGTCCAGTCGATTAGTTGGAATGGCCTTATGTCTGAAACGCTCCGGGTCCTCAGCGTAGTCCCACAAGGGTCCGTTCTGGGCCCGCTACTATTTGTACTATACGTAGGAGACATAGGCCGAATCATCGAGTCGTACGGGCTGGACTCGCACGCCTATGCGGATGATGTCCAAGTCTATTCATCCTGCCACCCATCTGAGGTTGACCGACTTCGATCCAGAACAACAGACTGTATCTACGCGATCAAACAATGGACAGATGCGAACCGACTATCTCTTAACCCTAGAAAGACCGAGTTTCTATGGTTCACAACACCGAGGCGGAGTCATCTGATCAACCGCAACCCGTTTACGATTGACGGGGTCGACATCGCGCCGACGACTGAACTCCGCTTACTCGGAGTTCTCCTGGACGAGACGCTCTCCCTCTCCGGGCACCTAAACAGTGTGGCTCGTACCTGCTATTACCACCTGCGCAGGATTAAAGCGATCCGTCGTTACCTACCGTTACCAGACGTGATCAAGTTAGTTCGTGCTCTTGTCCTGACTCGTGTGGATTATTGTAACAGTCTACTTTAGTGTATTGGCGGAGACTGACTCGCAAGACGTCTATTCAAGGCAGCGATCGTTTGCTCAAGACGGTGAGCGAACGCCGAGACCTGGTTTTATTGAGAAAACTCAGACAGCTGTCCAAAATCCCAGACAACAAAGAAAATGACTGGAAAACAACTACGACTACCAAACAAGCTGCAACTACTCAAACGCACTGTAATAATTACATTCCGCGCTCGCGATAAGCCTAGATGATACGTGCACTTCACACAGCAATAAGTTTAGAACTCTTTCAGCAACTCACAGCCAGAAATGCATTATTCAAACCACTCCATTCCACCAGGATATTCCTCCTGGTGATAGAAATTATAGGGAAGATACTGTACTCGGACTTTTCCAGCGAACGCGACTTCAAATAGACCGACAATTACAAGACCATAGGAATTCTCAGATTCGCCAGATGGCTCTTCTCTAGTCGGATTACCGCCGGTATCTAATCTAGCCGATCCATGCATTCGCTCATACATATCGAGGCTTGCGCAGCCATAAGTACAGCTTTCAGTAAAGACAAATTAGTCAAACACCTAGCTATCTTAGTCACTAGAGTTCTCAAAGGAACCGAATGAATCTATACTCCATTCGTCTTCCCGAATCTTGTTGCTGAAAAGATCACGACCCTTAACGGGCCTATACACCACATCCCGTCCTACTAAAAGAACTTTTGCGTCCCGCAAAAGAAGATAATAACGGCTCTTCATCTAGAACCGAATCATTTGCTGACGAGCTTTTGCCGAGGCATTATGAATTCCCAAAACGCGAACAATCCTGGTCAAGTAAGAATTTTAAATCTATTACGTATGAATTTGGTATTAATCGATATTTGCAGGAAGTATAACACTCAAAGACTTAAGAAAATAAAACATGTCTGGATAAATTTGAAAAAGAGAGTGGAGATATTTTAGTAAGAATTACTTTTGGCCGACAGTTATGAACTGTGGCTGTCCATTTCTCAAAAAGGAAACAAGTGTGTAAGTCACTTGAATATTGTATAAAAATTTGAATTCTATGGAGCGTTTTGAGTGAGAAATTGAACTAATTAGATTTTGAAATTTCACACAACCATGTAGACGGGACTGTTCTCTCTGCTTTCAAAACTCGATAAATTTTGAAACGTCAAAAGTCCGATTTTTTAAAAAAGTACTGTAGCCTAACCCTCAAGACCATTAAATTTTGGTAGAATGTAGTATAGGTAAATAAAATTAAATACCACGCAAAAAACGGTGCCCTACACTGAGCACAAAGTGAAAGTAACCAAAATATACGAAGCAATGCTGAATTCATGAAAATCAAAATGCTACAGGGGCGTAGCTACGGGGAGGGGCAGGGGGGTACAAAATTGTTCTCGGGCGCCAAGATAGGTGCGCCAATTTCATAGTCTGTCTCCCCTTGGACACAGAATACTTTAGCTACGCCTCTGAAATACATAAAACACACAATAGACAACATGAAAAGCATCAATCAGTACACACACACACACAAACCAAAAACATAGTAATTTGCACTTTATACGTTAACATTCGAGTGTAATTCATACAATGGAGTTTCATTAAGCGTTCAATAAAATGTGGACTTGTTTTTACAGGGAGGCGATCAGCCGCCCCGAAGACCAGCTCCACAACCTCAAATAGGGACTGGGATTCATGGCCATGGACCAATAACCGTATTCTTTGGAATAATTTTTATTGTTCAAGGAAACGATAATCTCGTTATCCTGGCCTTTGGGTCGGGTGGAGAATTACAAGGAATTATGGCGTTTCCTCGATAAGGTACAATTGTGTTTAAATATTATAACTCATAATTATATGTTGCAAAATTTTAAAAAAAATGTCAAAGCAGTTTGAACGAATCGACAAAAAATAACTTATTTTAACGACTGTTCATGCAAAAAGTCAATTCAAAATGCGTATGTATATCGATAACAACGAAGATATAAGCTCAAAAATGAAACACAATTACTGTAATGACACAGTTATACTGTTATGACTATAACAAAGCTATTAACTAACTTATTTGTCAATGAAAATTGAAACTGTTATTATGTTGTAGATTATTTATGGGAAGCTATAATCCTACTCCATTGGAGTTACTAACTGTCGCTGTAAATTGATGTTGTTCATAACCCATAATAATAAATTATTTTGTATAATATTTAATAACACTACTACTACTAATCCTAACTAATGATATTTCTAGAAATAATCAATGTTTGTTAATATTCAATAACCTAGTATTAACTATAAATTTTTAAAAAATTCAATAATTTATGTGGAAGCTTTTGGTACAGAATGGATTGAAAATTATTAACTTATATATCGGGCCGATGGCGCTATAGCTGCAAAGCTATAAGATTATTTTAGAAGGAGAATGGACTGACAGGATTTTATCGGAAACAATTGTTACACCTGCACAAACCACAGTCTATGGCTATTTATCGATGCTTCAGAAATACAGTGTTCTGTAGACTACTGGAAACTGACTCCAAGAAGAGATAACCTATTGACCCAAACGATTTACAATAAGGAAAGCTCATAGAGCCGTTACCGGAGAGGTAAGTCTATGATAAACACACAAGTCTCACACTAAGACTTTGATTCCCGAAAATAGACGATAGAACAATCTGAAAATAACACACTTGGGTTAGAAAGATGGGGGAAAGAATTTTCTCTGTACACCCAATGTACTTTTCCGTATATCTACATAGATCTAAACAAAACCAATTGGATTTTAACCCGAGCACACTCGTTTGAAAAAAAAACCTGTAGTCATTTTTATCAAAATATGTTTGAATGATAAAATTCTTATTTGTGTGTTTAGATTTGGAATATACATATATATCATTGATTATCAATGAGGATTTGGTCGACCAGAGGATTTTTCACAAAAACCTTGGAAGATTACATCTAAAGAGTCCTGTCTCCACAGCGTATACACCAGCCAAAAAGCAAACAAAAATAAAATAACATAGGCGTGAACTTTGATGAAAAATGGGGGGGGGTAACTCAACTCTATATTTTCAAGTAGCCTTTTCTCCTGACAAAAGAAGAAACTAATTGGAGGGACTGAGGGCTATTCATTTCCCCATTTCCATTTCCCCAGTCTATGCGATCGAATTCAGTGGAATCTCCCACTAAGGTTAACGCCTATATACAGTACAATAAAGCATATTTCAAAACTTAAATCTCACACACTAATCAGTGGCGTATCCATTGCCAGGGGGTGTCCTGGGTGCCCCCTCCAAGCGTGAGGAAAACCGACAATGTATGAATCAACCTCACATGATGCATGTTAGCCTGTAGGCCTATAAGCCAATCACTTAATCAGAGGATGGGTCCCACTGACTCCCATATGTAGATACACCTCTGCTAAATATAAGAAACAAACTTTAGCATACACAACTACAATTGTTCAACTAATCACACGTGAGTAAATATGTTAGCATGATTGTCCATAATTATGCTTCGACTACACAATTAAGCTTACTACAAATACTAACTAATTAAGCGACTAATGAATAACAACAAATTCAAAGTCTTTCCGACTCTAGATTGCGAACTGCTGCCACAGGGATTTGATTGGTCTCTAACTCATTTGAGTCATTTGCCGAAAGCACATGTGGCTGTATCTGTAGGAAATTTTGTAAGCGAATTTCATGAAGCCACAAAGTGACAGAAAATGTTCTGTGAATCCCCACAATTCTTTTCAGCTGAAATACTTGGAACCAGTCAATGTGAATCTGACCTGGTGGGATCAGACACACATCGGTTGACACATGACGAATTTCAATTTTCCAGGAGAAGGTTAGTATCATAGCGAGGCAATTATAACGCTGTAGACGGACATTTGTAATATTAGACCTGGCGTTTAACTCGCACTCTGAAATTTGGTACTGGAACCCAAACCAGCGAATGTCTACATAACGCTGAGAATTCGCAAAACGAAGAACCAAAAAATTATTCGAAGAGCTATTGGCTGCCTTCTCTGAGCGCCGACAACGTAGAATTATGTAAGTAATTAGAAATAATATGATGAGGAGTAAGATAACCAGAAGTAAATAGAATTGACTCGTACTAGCCGACTGATTGTCCGTGGATGGTAGGGTTGAGGTGAGTGGATATATGAACTGCGGATAGGCTTCTGTCAAACGTGTTCGAACTGATATTGTCATAAGCAAAACAGCTAACTTGTTTACTCGAAAACAAAGATAACTTATGGCAATAATTAGAATCAATGAAACAGCAGATACCAATGAAAATCCATAAATCAGCACTTGATTATGAGACTTATCAACCGATGTTTGACGAGCTTCACTGACTAACGCATTGTAATCGTTCTGAAACAGAAGCGCCCCCTGTTGAATCGCCTGCATAGTCGTCTCAAAATCTTCCTCTAGTGCTGCTAAACCTTTAGAATTAGTCTTAGAAATCTGAAAAGGAGGAAGAAGAAGCGACAATGATTGATTGAACAAGTGGTCAGACCCGATGGCCATCCATTGATCAGGATGAAACAAGTACTGTAAAATAATTTTATTTGCGCCATACTCAAGAGAAACTTGAGACTTTGCAGAAGAGAAATTTCGAATTTGTGGAGTCTGAGAAGGTATATATCCATTCAAAGAATTCAAACTACAGCCAGAAGGAATCTTAGCAACACACGAGAGACAACCATTGAAGGGTTGTGGTACTGAATCCTTGCAGGTGAGTGACAGGTTAAAAGTATTTTCCATGATAACAGAATCAGGAGGGATTGGAATCAATACGCTTGGTCTATCCGACAACAATTTAAAAGAACATAATTCTGAAACATCAGTTGCAACATCTTTAAATAAAGCTACGATGCATGTATTCAAATCAGATTTTAAAGTGATGTCTGCAATATCCAAGAAATACGAATAATCTCCCAATTCAAGGTTCGGTAGAAAGTCCCATGTAGCGAACAAACGCTGATC
Organism: Metaphire vulgaris; assembly: GCA_018105865.1. NCBI lineage: Eukaryota > Metazoa > Annelida > Clitellata > Crassiclitellata > Megascolecidae > Metaphire > Metaphire vulgaris. Next base: position 10,127,528 of record CM030865.1, on the reverse strand, counting down.
TGAAGAAATCGCAAAAAACTTAGGCAGATTAACCAGCAGTGTGGAAATTTGATGCGTATCAGCTATCGTTTTTGGGTAATTAATCACTTCGTATAAAATAAAGGGTGACGGTATTGTTGAGATTGGAACAGATATTGTAACGTAAAGCAGGGTATGTGACTTCGCAGCCACAAAGAATGGACGCTTATAATAAAAAGATACGTCGCGGAGGAGTATACGAGCAGGTTCGTGCCTATTACGTAACTCATCGGCAATGCGATTCAAAGCATGCTGAATATGCGAACGATGTAATAAAGCCGGATGCAATCTACCAGATAACAATTCTTCCGCAGCCAAGCGAAGATGCGTAAGATGATCTAACACCCTTGTAAAATTAAGGAGACTTGCAGTTAGAAAAGCAGAAAAATGTACACTGTTAGCCCAAGAGGTTCTGAATTGCTGAGACAAATCAATCAGCCATTTTTCTTGTTGCGATAATTGTTCCTTTATTAAATCTACCTTCTTATTCAAAATGCTTGAAGCACTGGCCAGATTCGTAAGTTGATGTTCGAAATCCTGCAGAATTCGATTGTCACGTTGGCTTAAAATGTTAATACGATCTTCTAAGACCTCTATATCTGATTTTCGCGCTAAGCCGAAAAGATGGTAACCCAAATTACCAATTATGTCAAACCACCCACGCTTAAATTTCTGTGGCAGCGAATCCGATCTCTGTGTTCGCAAAATAGAGTGGATCTGGCGAATAGACTGCCTAATTTGAGAATGAGCAGTCTTTTGCAATTCCCGTAAGGCAACATAGTATGGTAAGGCATTCTGACACGACTGAGTGCTTGATAAATTTTCGTGGCTCATACAAGCAAGTGAATGATTCCCATCTTCTATCTCAAATGTTGGCAATTTAAAATCAAAAACATGGTAGTAAGTATCGGTAACCACTTCAAAATGACCTCTAGATTTAAAATAGACGCCGTAACCATGTCTAAACTGACTATCTTCTGTGTTAACGCTGGCGGTGACCGAGCAACTGATGCATAACAGCAAAAGTTGAAACCAGAATCCTACAACAATAAAACAAAATTCGATGTGGAAATATCAGAGCCTCCATTTCACTAACTGGCTGTTTGATCCTCTACCTTCAACTTAGAGGACAGTCTCGCAGATAATATCTAGAATAATTTCTCCCGTCAGACGTCAATGAAGATCGTCCCATGGATCCTAGGAGAAAATCGAGAAGCAGCAATGCCTGGCCAGGCAAAATAAACACATTTGTGAAAGTGGCTCTATCAGTGTTCGGTCACATATTTTTGCTTTCTATGCATATTTATTTATAATGTTTAATTTCGTCGTTTCCTTCTGTGACCCGTTTTCGTTCTAGTCACATAAAATACACGCTTTAACGCGTCGGTAACATCACGTTCATTAATCCATTCGGGCTTAAACTTCGGATCCGACCATTCCACTTTATAGAAAATTTCTTTCCCTATTTTCTTTTGAGCCAACAAACGATTCGCTGAGTGCCATTTTTCGTCAGGCACTTTGAGATTTTGCGAATCAAAATTTTTCTCTGAATTAGAACTTGATGGGTCCCCTGAGCCACCGTGAGGTATTTGGGGTGCCGAAGTGTCCTGTGGTTGAGCAGCAGGTGGGGTAGTGTAATCTCGACGGTCAACGTAGCGTCTTAATCGTTCTGAATTCACGGGGTGGGAAAGAATCTTGTTGGTTTGATTGTGACGCAGCATAAAAGTGTGATTACCTACCTTCGCTGTAATATAATAAGGACCTGCGTATCTGAGTGATAACTTCTTCGACAACCCTTTCTTCACTTGAGGAGTCATTAACCAAACTAGGTCACCAGGTTGAAACGTTGGTTCTGCAACGTTCTTATCGTGTGCTAGTTTATTTGAATCTTGCATGATTTTAGTTCTGTCCGTAGCTTCTTGATGTGCAGCGGCCAATCGCTTTGTTATATTTAAGGCATGCTCTTCAGGAGTAATTGCTTCGTCTTCCATATTAGGCAACGACAGATCAACACCAAGCCTCATCTGAGTTCCGTGCATTAAATAAAATGGCGAATAATTCAAACGAGCGCTTGTAACAGCACGTATAGAAAACAAAATAGATGGAATAAATTGCGGCCAATCCTGTTGATCTTTACAGAGAATCCTAAGGGATTGCCACAAATGACGGTTTACTCTTTCACAAGCCCCATTGGTCTGTGGCCTAAAACCGGAAGTGTGCAAACGATGAATGCCAAACTTGCGAGAAAGTTCCGCTACAATACTACTAAGAAAATTTGCCCCACGATCACTTAAGAGTGATCTCGGACTCCCATAGCGGGTGATGATTTGAGAGTAGAGAAGGTCAGCGATGGTGTCTGACCTCTGATCTCTCATGGGGAACGCCTCGGGGAATCGAGTCAAACTTTCGACAAAAAGCAGTAAATAGCGAAAACCCTCTTTGCTTCGCGGAAGGACGAGGATATCCATTTGCCAACGCCCGAAAATTTCACGGATGGGCAGTGATTGCAAAGGATTTTTCTTAGAATTTATGGGGTATTTACAACGCTGACAACTTTCACAAGATGCAATATGATTTTGAACATCCACATGCATGTGTTTCCAAAAATATTTTTGACGTATACTTAGGTAACAACGATGGAATCCCGGATGAGAAGATTCTTCGTGAAATCCATGGAGTAACTTCTCACGTAGGTTTCCAGGAATTACCAACTGCCGAATAGTTGATTTAGAGCAGTTACGCGAACGCGGCTGAAAGTAATGGTACAGTATATTGTCATGCAATACGTATTCATTAGCTTCAAATGTTAACTTACGCGCTGCCACATCATCATCAGGCAAAGTTCCATTCTCAAGGTAGTCAATAATGGGTGATATATCAGGACAAAGTCTTTGCTGTGACGCAATGTCGTCAATAACTACTGAATCAGAATCTGGAGCTCTAAGTTCATCCTCAAATATCACATTGAGAGAGGGAATGGGCTCTAAACTCGAACTTAATGGCTCCACATTCGCAAATATTGACTCCTCAGCAGCCTTGTCGATCGCAGAAGATGGAGGAAGCGAAAGACGCGAGAGAGCATCAGCATTAGAATTCTTACGACCACTTTTATACTGAATGTCGAAATTATAACCCTGCAACAGTAGTGACCAACGCAGCAAACGTCCTGTTGTTGATGTTTTTAAGCGATTGTAAGAATTTCAATGAAATATGATCGGTAAATACAGTAAAATAAGAGTTTGCTAAATAACAGTTAAATTCTCTAATCGCTTCAACAAGAGAAAGACATTCCAAATGCGTGATTGAATAATTTCGCTCTGCAGATGACAGTGAGCGACCACCATAACAAATAGGATGCTCCCGACCGTTAGAATCCACCTGGGCCAAAATATACCCGATGCCTATGGTAGAAGCGTCGCAATTTATACGAACGGCTTTGAAAGGTCTGGGTAAACCAGAACTGGAGCGTTGCACAAAGCATGCTTCAAGGTATTGAATGATTTTTCACAATGGTCGTCCCAAAGAAATTCAACGTCCTTTCTTAACATCTGGTGAAGTGGATTTGCAATAATACTGAACCCCTGGATAAAACGACGATAGTATCCAGCAAGACCCAAGAAAGAACGGACATCTTTCTGCGTTTTTGGACGAGGGTATTCTTGAACAAGTTTCACCTTGGATTGGTCTACTTCGATTCCTGTAGCTGACAAATAGTGACCTAAGTACAATACCTTAGGCAGTCCAAAAGAACACTTTTTAGGATGTAATTTCAATCTCGCGGCTGTAAGGCGATCAAAAACCTCTTGCAAATGCTCTAAATGCGATTCTAAATTCTTACTGAAAACTAAAATATCGTCTAAGTAACATAACACTGATTGAAAGGTCATGCCCTTGAAAATATGTGCCATGAGACTCATAAATGACGCAGGCGCATTGGACAAGCCAAATGGCAAACGTAAGAATTGATATTGACCCGAATGTGTCACAAAGGTCGTCTTTTCCTTAGAATCTGGGTCAAGTAAAATTTGATGGTAGCCAGATTTTAAATCTAAAACGCTGAATATAGCAGGATGATTATCAGCCAAGGCATCAAACACATCAGTTAAATTTGGCAGCGGGAAATTAATCGGAATTGTAATCTTGTTAATTTTGCGAAAATCTACACAAAAACGAATTTCGCCATTCTTCTTTTTAACAAGAACGACTGGAGAACCCCAAACTGCCTGGGATGGTTCGATAACCCCAGCTTTTAACATCTGCTCCACTTGACTGTCTATCTCTTTCTTAGCTTCAGCAGAATGTCGATAGCACCTTTGTCTAATTGGTACTTCAGTGGTTGTATGAATTGCGTGCTGAGTTAAATTCGTACCTTGTAAATCCTCTAGCGATTTAGCAAAAACATCAATATTTCGTTCTAATAAATCTTTCAATCTCTGATTCTCCGAATCTGTTAACAAATCTGAATGATATTTGAGACCTAGGTTATCCAATGTGACAGTAGGCGGATTTTTATTTTTATCTGTTTTAGAATCATCAGTTGCTTCAGATGAAGAAATAGTGCACAAATTGGAAGTTGACGATGTATGTCTGTGTGTCAGAGTAGGAAGTATAGGAATATCCATATTACAATTATCTGACACCGATGAAGATGGTTCATCATAAATATCATTCTGAGAAACAGGCTCAATTGATGCTAATGGTCGTCGTGGAGATAACCAGAGTACACGGTCTGTCGGGTTCAACACACGGCATATAGTCGCAGATGGAAATGTATGAACTAAACCTCGCGCTATTAAAAATTGTTGACGATTTTGTGGTTTCAGAGGTTCAATTAAACACAACTGCGGTGTTATGTGTTTTGGTACCGACATGGGAACCAAAATTTCAGAGTGGGGAGGCAAAACTGTTGGGCGTTTTGGAAATAAAACGTTTACCCCTTTCTGAAATGACGTAAATGCGGCAGCAGTCATGTTGTCATATAATGTCAAAAGACGTTCTTTAAAATCAATTTTCGCTTGTGTTGCCTCTAAGAAATCAAGACCTAGAATGAGGTCATAAGCGATGTTTGGCAGGACACAGCATTCGAAAGGAATTGAAAGTCCATTAATTTTGATTGTAATTTCAACTTTTCCCAAAATGTCGACAGGTTTCCCGTCCGCCAAAGCTAATTTTTTAATTTCTGTGTCCTCCAACCTACGCAGAGGCAAGGCTAAACGTTTCAAAAAATATTCCGACACGATGGAAAAATATGCACCTGTATCAATCAATGCCAGAATTTTAAATCGCGCGACTTGAACAGGTATAATGTTTTTGCTGAAAGATGTTATACTGGCTGTACTGACCCTGTCCATTCCAGCTAAATGGACGGGTGAACTGTCCTATGGTCGCTGCTGCGATCGTGTAAACCGAGCTGCGCGGCACACAGATTGCAAATGACCACGCCGATGACAGTAATAACATATTTTATCGCGCGCAGGACAAGCGAAATTTTTAACATGCTTACCACCGCAGTAGTCACAGCGGGGTAGCGTTCCTTGGTTAATCCCTTGTGATTGATTCGTTCGATTCTGTCCTCGACTTTGGTATGTAGAGACTGGCCGGCGATTGAAGGTTGTCTGCTGCGACGGACGACGGACGTCTTCCCTGAATTGAACCCGGCGCTGCGATGAAGTAGCATCTGGAGATGGAGAGGTTGAACGGGACGGAGAATTGACAGTGTTGATGCGCAACTTCCTGATTTCCGCCTTCATCTCCGCCAACTCTCTTGCAGTTGCTTCAAACGGCGAGTCGTCGAGCGCGCTATCTCGAAGGGACAGTTCAGTTATACGCCCCCATTGGCGCAGATCATCAAGAGAGCTCAACTGGTGTTGAATAACGTGTTGCCGAATGCTGGGACGGAGGCCGTTCAGGGCAACGAAGTATAGCTGATCTTCCGCGACGCCAATTTTCTGGCCCGCCTTGACCACTGCTGTGATGTAATCGTCAGTGGATTGTTCCTTTGCTTGTTTTAGTAACCACAGGTCGGCAGTGCTCTTCCATGCGTGAGCCGCCTGCGGTCCATAGCGTTCAATAAGAGCCTCTTTTAGATCGTCAATAGAGTCTCTAACTCGTGATGATTGAGTATGGTACCAGGCAGCAGCGCCCTCCTTCAGAAGTAAAGGAAGAGCTGCTCGTCGAGAATCGCGGTCTGCTCTGCGAAATGTGGCCCATAATTCAAAATTTTTCAAAAATTCATGAATGTCCTCGTCCGGTTTTCCATGAAACGGGTTTGGAAGGAGCGAGTTAGAACCTTCAGCCATATTGTCAGTGTAAAAGAAGATTTGAGACTCACGTTGAAACTCTTCCAGCGGTGACTCTTGGTCGAAAGTAGGCAACGTCCTCCGGCAAGATAACTCGAGTTGAACGACTGATTCTGGATCACGACACGACGAAAGTCTGATGCCTGAAGAACACGGCTCGGCGGATGGACCCGGTGCTGAAGATGAAGTCGACTCAGCGGATGGACCTGGTGCTGAAGATGAAGTCGACTCAGCGGATGGACCTGGTGCTGAAGATGAACTTGACTCGGCGGATGTTTCTGATTTTTCGTGCTGTTGTGCCTTTTCCGGATTCAGGATTCTTCCACTTCGAAGTTGACAATACCCGACTGTGTTGTTGACCGGAGCGCTCATGAAGAAGAATCGGTTTTTCTTTGACTGCTGTTATTTACTTCTCGACGATATGGACTTGGTCGAACGCTGTTATTCGTAGACTGAAAAGCTACGCGACCGGAGTCTCCACCAATTTTAGTGTATTGGCGGAGACTGACTCGCAAGACGTCTATTCAAGGCAGCGATCGTTTGCTCAAGACGGTGAGCGAACGCCGAGACCTGGTTTTATTGAGAAAACTCAGACAGCTGTCCAAAATCCCAGACAACAAAGAAAATGACTGGAAAACAACTACGACTACCAAACAAGCTGCAACTACTCAAACGCACTGTAATAATTACATTCCGCGCTCGCGATAAGCCTAGATGATACGTGCACTTCACACAGCAATAAGTTTAGAACTCTTTCAGCAACTCACAGCCAGAAATGCATTATTCAAACCACTCCATTCCACCAGGATATTCCTCCTGGTGATAGAAATTATAGGGAAGATACTGTACTCGGACTTTTCCAGCGAACGCGACTTCAAATAGACCGACAATTACAAGACCATAGGAATTCTCAGATTCGCCAGATGGCTCTTCTCTAGTCGGATTACCGCCGGTATCTAATCTAGCCGATCCATGCATTCGCTCATACATATCGAGGCTAGCGCAGCCATAAGTACAGCTTTCAGTAAAGACAAATTAGTCAAACACCTAGCTATCTTAGTCACTAGAGTTCTCAAAGGAACCGAATGAATCTATACTCCATTCGTCTTCCCGAATCTTGTTGCTGAAAAGATCACGACCCTTAACGGGCCTATACACCACACTACTACTCGGACTCCCGGACAATCTGCTAAATCTTCAATCGGTACTTAACGTTTCTGCGCGACTTATATTTGGAGTCAGGTGGAATGAGCACGTTACACCATTACTGCGGGATCGTCTTCATTGGCTCCGGATCTCTGAACGGATGTCTTTCAAACGTTGTTGGCTTACGTTCAGGGCTCTGCACGACCCGTGCTGTCCGCAGTATCTTTCGAGACTGGTACACCGACCCTCACCAACCGACAGACGCTCGCAGCTCCGCTCAAGACGTCGAGTTCAGCTCGTTATCCCGCACCCTTCTAAGACTGCTAAATTTGGGGGACCGATCCGTTTTGAGGGGGAACCCAATATTATGGAGCTCCCTCCCTGAGGACATCACGAGGGAGACCGCCCCCGACCGATTCTTAGCGAAACTTAAGACGCATCTTTACAACATTTCCTACTAAAGACTATTGTAAAGTGCTCTTGACTATGGCCTTCGCTACGCATATAGCTCTATAGAATCATCATTTATAATAATAATAATGCAAAAATAAAGCGAGTATTTTAGCACTACCATCTACTGTTTCCTATCAAATGTTTGGCAAAACAGGATCACCTCCATTGCTCTTATATGCGAGGTCCTTTCACTTGATTAACAGGTAGAAATTTCTCAGCCCTTACATTTTGCCTCTTAATTCAATTGGCATTGCATTGCGAATGAGTTGTTCTAGCCTTACGGTTAAGCGAATTTCCTGAATATAGGCCTATTATTCACTGTATGTGTCAAATAAAGGTGTTTTCGTGACGAAACGCAAGTCGCAGAATGAAAACCTTTGGAATAAATGAATCGCCGAAGTCACAAGTCACGTGTGCTTGAATTATTTGAAATCATTTGGATTAACCCGCTAACTCTATAAATATTTATTCAGTTTTCCACAGAATTTTAATTTTAGTGAACCCATGCTACGCGTAACAAAGCTTGCTTTGGTCGTTAATAGCTAGTGCCGAGAAAGAATATTTATGCTTTTCTGCACATGTTTTTCTTGCATTTTGGCAGAAAACAACGTGGATTTGGAGAAAATGGTGAGAACCTACTAGAGATTAATGGCTTATATACATACGACGTTTTATCCCATCAGCTTACCGCTGCCCTAATTTGACCTTTATGAATTACTGATTTTCTGTATACTTTTTCCTGCATTTTCAGGAAAAAACCCGCGTCTGGAGAAAATAATGGCAACCTACAGCAGATTAATGGCTTATTATCTCTTAACGCTCTATCTCGCAGCTTAACACTGCTCCTAATTTCACTACAGCCCTCTAGCGTTTAAGGCCAAGACGACCTCAAGACTCCTGCGGGTATCGAACCCGTGACCCTATGCTCGATAGTCCCGTCCCTACTACAACGAAAGGGCCGTATTGATCTACTTTAGAGAGAACAAAGCCGAAGATTATGTTGCACAGGGATTAAACCTTTTAAACATTCTTCTTCTTCTTCTTTCTATCTTTCCGTCTTTCCTTCCGTCTTTCCTTATTGGGTTGGGCGATGGGTCTGAATGAGTTCCTTCCACTTCTGTCTGTCTCTTGCTGCTCTGGTCATTTGGATGAAGTTTAATGTTTAAGTTAAATGTTAAACATTACAAAGAGGGAGATTACCGCAAATGGAGAGATTAAGGTTTGTCTGACCTGCTGTCACGGAAATATCAAAGCACTTTGCATCTAACAAATGGCATCGTTCCAAAAGACGATGCTTTATCTGCACGAGAGGCGTCATGTTTTCACTTTGTTGTCTTCAATAATTAAACCTATCTTTCAAAATGGATGCTCGCCTCCTCTCTTCAATGTAAAGTATTTTCTCTTAATTTAACAGCGGAAACAAATCTGCCATAGCATTTTGCAATTTGCACTTCTTCAAATCTATTTCTCAGTGGAATCTGCACCTTGCGGTAAAGCGGAATTTCTCAAATGTATATTTTAACGTTCACGCGTTAAAAAGGTGTGGTTCTGACGATAAGACATATCACTGATTTGATGGCGTCTGAATCAATCCAGTGTTAAAAGTGCATTCCGGAAACAAACAAATATTTAATTATTTAAATCAAAATAATTCTCAAGAAGATAACCAACTTTTGTAGCTCCTACCTTAGCCAATACCATCAGACTCGCCTAAGAGCTGATGGGCAGCGGAACGATTCAGCGACTGGCTTCATGCGCTGTCCATCGATCGGCTCTTGCGGCATGGAAAGATGGAAATATGGAAAGAGACTGGAACATTATATCTTGGCAAGTCGGACGCTGCCTGATGTGGACGTCACTGTGGCAGACACAGTTGCTGCCACTCATCTGCCATTGACGACTCTGTCTCTCTCTGTGTGTCTGTCTTTCTCTCTGTCTCTCTCTGTCTGTCTCTGTCTCTCTGTCTCTCTCTTACTCACTCTATGTCTCTGTCTCTGCCTCTGTTGTCTCTGTCTTTGTCTCTTTCTCTCTCTTTCTCCTTCTCTGTCTTTGTCTGTCTGTCTGTCTGTCTGTCACTCTCTCTCTCTCTCTCTCTCTCTCTCTCTCTCTCTCTCTCTCTCTCTCTCTCTCTCTCTCTCTCTCTCTCTTCCAGGGCATTTCAATTGCCACCAGTCACTGAACTTAGGGCGAGTGGGAAGTCAGAAGCTTGTCGACATGGTTATAGTGTGGTCACTGAAAGTTTGACAGTTGTTGACAAATAAATTGCACACAATTTTTTGACATATCAAATGGACAGCCCCTATTTAGATAAGATAACACAAGAATCTACATTAATCAGTCATGACATTTACCAGAAAACGTGTAACAATCAATCCGCAATTGGTACTTGTCATCATCGACAGATCTTACAGCATATCTTCTCCCATTTGCACTTACAAAGGTCCATCTTCTGTGTTCTAATGGCTGTTCTCTAATGAGTTCTTCCTTCATATGATAAATAGCAATGGTGACCGAGTGAGCCCTTGTCTCAGTGCTTAATCTAGACTCTTGGACTTCGGGGGGAAACTCAAAAAGCTGGGCGAGGAGAACTTTCAAAGCCGGGGGGATTCACCTAGGGGCCGCTGTTAGTCCATGTAGTATTCCAAAATTTCTGGGAGAGAATTTGAAATTTCCGGGGCGAAAAGGGCAATTTCCCACGAAACGGCCTAGATTAAAAACTGCCTTGTCTTACTCCCATTTCCAGAGTTCATGGTTAGGAGTTTTCTCCATTCGCAAGGATATTTATGGACAGGTTCACGCGGAGGCTTCTTATGAGTCTGCTGCCTAAGTAGTCTCTTCTTTTTCTACAGTCACTTCACTTGATCGACCACATTTTCGTTGCTCACGAAGCAACAGGAGTTCACTTTGTCATTTCGATTCTATTTTATCTTTGGTTCAGCTTCAGAAATACTCCTCCCACAGTATTTTGCACTTTGCTCTTCCCCGAATTGATTCAAGCAAATGCTATTTCAGCGATTTACTTCTACGAACACTTTGATTTCGCGATATTCGGTGTTCGTCCCGTGAACACCTTTATTAAACGCCAAACATAAAACATACATCTGAGAAACTCCGCTTAACCGTTTGGTGGTAAATAATCCCACTTAAAAGCAATTATAATAAGAGGCAAAAATGTTAGGGCGGAGATCTCTGTCGTTAAATCTAGTGAAAAGATCTCTCACAGAAGAGCAAGGAAGGAAATCTATTTCGGACAAATTCTGTAAGAAGCATCAAGAATTCAGAAACACAACACCTAATCGTTAACCAGACGAATGTCTTTCGCAACGATACGATCTTTGATATTTTCCTGTCTACTACATACTGTGTTCCGCTATTGACATGTTATTATTGACGTTAATAGTTGCCACGTTAGGAGATACAGTAGGAATGGTTTTATCTTTAGAATTCGGTCATAGAACACTCTTAAGAAGTCACAAAAAATTGTTCGTACAAACTTGACTGCCACACAGGAACGGCGAAACTGAACAAGAAGGCGGAAAGTCTTCTAAAGCAAACAAAAGTCACATTAGAACACTGATATAGCTTATTCCTAATCAATTGCGAGATCTACCTAAGGCAAAATGAAACATTTTACGGCAACTACCTGTTGCTAAGATTGGCAAAAGCCATTGTTTGTAATGATGAATCGATCTATTGCTCCAAGATGCCGAAGCCTTGTATTTAGTGCACTAGCCTCGCTATGAAACTCTGACGGCGGAGTTTGCCCATGGACTTAGCGCAGAGCTAGGCTCAGCAGTATTCGACGCTTTCGGAATATGAGCAAAAGCTCAGCACGATCGAAATGTTGTGTGTTGTGTTTGTTTATAGACGCGTCCCTTTCAAAGACGATGAATTTGGAGACACATTGAATAGAGCGGGCAAGGTGGTATCCTGCTTTGGTAATAACCTTTATAAGGAAATATTCAGGAACTATAGGATGCACAAACGCCTACTTATTAATCGAACGGACATCTACAGTACTGCAGCGGTGCGATTAGAGGATCATCGACGTGTACAATGGCCCTAAAACTCCTGCGGAAACAAAACTCAAATTTTATTGATTACAGTTTTGTTTCCGGAATGCACTTTTAGCACTGGATTGATTCAGACGCCATCAAATCAGTAATATGCGTTGTCGTCAGGACCACACCTTTTTAACGCGTGAACATTTGAATATACATTTGAGAAATTCCGCTTAACCGCAAGGCCAGAATTTTCAGTTGTACAACTTCAAATACGGCAAACTGCGATGGCAGACATGTTTCTGCTGTTAAATTAAGAAAAAATACTTTACATTGAAGAGAGCAGGCAAGGATCCAGACATGGAAACAATGCAAACAAACTGGCTTTGGTTTCCATTGATTAGATCATTAGAACCGAGAACCATTCACACTAAAAACGGACGAGGAAAGAATTGGTAAGAAGAAGAAATTGATGCCGAAATTCAATTGCTTATCATTTGCTGCAATTTAAAAACAACGAGGCGCTCTTATAAATTTTATTTTTGCAGTCTGGCCAAAAGTTTGGAAATAGAGCAAAGAGTCAGCATTTCTGACATTTTAACTGCTGTGAATCCGTCATATTTTGTTACAGTAATATTGTGGATCCTATTTTTCTCTGGTGATTCATTGCGAACAATAATCCGCTTCTTGTTTTTCCATCTGCAGTCTTTTTATTTGTTTTAACGTTTGGCGGGATTCGTCTATGACAGGGGTGCACAACCTTTTAGAGAGCAAGGGCCACATTTTTCGGTTCCGAAACTCCGCGGGCCACAAGCGCTTTATCTAATGCAGAAGTGGTACGTTGACAGTAACCGTTAATAACAATATTTAATAAGGTTATGGATACAGTTTAATTCGACAGGACTAATGGAATTAATAGCATTTTTGATTAAAACAATCAATCCAGTAGGAAAAAATGGAATTGAAATGATTAGTACTGTAATTTAAATGTAGAATTAAAGGTTAAGGCCTTGTTAATAAAAAATACTATGACCATGTTCAATTATTAATTCATAAAATTAAAAAACCAAAGGTCAATCGCCTTTTTATACCCAATGGAGTTGTTAAGACTGAACGTCTCATTCATAGTTTGTGGCCGTTCACTTGTTGCAACTTTCAAAACCGAGCACTCAACCTGAACCATATAGAACATTTTTGTTAAATTTCATTACAGAAAATGTTTGTTCACACAAGTAAGTGCTTCCAAATAGTCGCAAATAGTCAATGAAGGTTTTAAGTGGCCCGAAGGCTTTCTTGCTTTCATATTAGCGCTGCAGAAGAAGTCATTCGTTCCAAGGGTCTACAGTGTGTCGCCATCAATTCAAGTTATTTATAGAAGAGACTGGTGCCTCTCACCATGACATACCATATTCACAGATGTGAGAGAGAGCAGATGACGAATTTAGAATGTTTTGTTGAACTGATAGCAGAAATTCGTGAATTTCAGCAAAGGTCATAATAATAATAAATAATAATAACAAGGTTAAAAGTGTATCGCTAATATGAAAGCAAGAACCTTCGGGGCCACTTTAAAGCCTTTGGGGACACTTTCCATTGAAATCCTGGAAACGTCCGCGGGCCACAAAAATTCGCCGGCGGGCCACCAGTGGCCCGCGGGCCACAGGTTGTGCACCCCTGGTCTATGAGAAGAGCAAATACAAAATACAAATTGTAGCAATGTCATTGTTAAGCGCAAACTGCTTTGGTATTTCCGTCGCCAGTATTATACATAATACATACAAAAAACGTACGTTCCATTTGCGGTAATTTACCTCCTAAGCACAGAAACTCTCCAGAAATCGGCGATTTCAAATCGCAGCCTGATGCCATGTTTGCAATACTGATTAGAATCTAAGTTTTGTTTCAGGAATGCACTTTCGACACTGGATTGATTCAGACACCATCAAATCAGCATTATGCGTTGTCGTCGGGACCACACCTTTTAAACGCGTGGATATTAATATATACATTTGAGAAATTCCGCTTTACCGCCAGGTTCACGGTTCGTTTCAGATGCCTTTGTAGAAGTTCAAACTGCAAAATGCTATGCCAGATAAGTGTCTGCGGCTTAATTAATGCATAAAAGGAGCGAGAATTTTCAGCTCCGTTATCTGTAATGGACACAAGAATATCAAAATACTGATCATCTTTGCAGCTGAGTGACAAACATTCGTTTATGACCTTTAGGGCGTTTGAGTTTTCTTATTCTTGATGTTTCATTTCGGAATTTTTCCGAAATTGTATCATAAACCCTATCTATCTGTTAAAATTCAATGAGGGTTGGAATGTGGTGATGTCAAAACTCCACTGGAATAGTAGAAAGGAGATTGTTGCCGTGAGAGAGAGCGGGGGCCAATGTCCCTAATGTTAAGGGAAAGGTTCACAAATTAAACAAAAATGGAGTCCATTGCATGATTAAAAAACTTTTGGTGCAATAATTTTGAGAGGAAGTATGCGATTAAGTCTTTCGACTATACCTAAGCGCCGAGGCTCTGAGGGTCGACGGAGCACGCCCGGATACTCTTCTTATACTGAGCTCACTCAATCATTAGACAATGTAATTCCAACTCTTCGGTATTGGATGTTTTCCAATAGACTTCGACTGAACCCTGATAAAACTCAACTTATCTGGCTTGGTACTAAACTGATGCATTCAAAAATTGATTATGACTTACTGAACTCTCTCTCTTTCCTAATTTTTATTTCTCAAATTGTATCTAAAACCTTGGCATTTACTTTGACAGTAACTTGACCTTCAAGGAGCACTTTGCTAGAATCTCTCGATCCTGCTTTTACCAACTTAGGCAAATTAGGGTTATTCGTTCTTTGCTTTCTTTAACTGCAGCCAAATCTCTGGTTCATGCTTTTGTGGCTAGAAGGCTAGACTATTGCAATTCTCTATATTTTGGCCTGCCCAAAAGCCAAACAAGTAATTATTGTTTCTGCAGCACTTCGAGGTC